>JAPSGF010000257.1:0-40430 GCA_035772895.1 Perdix hodgsoniae | reverse complement strand
GGGGGGTGAGGGAGAGGGGAAGCTGCTTATGGGGCATCTCTGTACTGTGGAAGAACAGAAACTGGAGGGGTAGGGGATGAGAGGGGAAAAAGGAGACATGGCCCCAACTCTGACTTCTTTCCTCCTTCTCAGTCACTGTGGAGCAGCACATTGGGAACATCTTCATGTTCAGCAAAGTAGCCAATGCCATCCTCTTCTTCCGTCTTGACATCCGCATGGGTCTGCTCTACCTCACGCTCTGCATTGGTGAGAACTGTGGGGAAGTGAGGGGGATCACAATACAGCAGTGCTCCTGGCAGGCCCTGTCTTGGCCCATCCTGTGCATCACCTGCCTGAGATGGGGCTGGAACTATCTTGCCTTGTGCTGTTGGTGCTCTCTGTAGTCATATAGGCTGTACTGGGGAAGGAGGAGCCTCCCCCAGACTAAGCCTGGGTCTTTTGGGTGTTTCAGAAGTGGGAAAAGGGGGGCAGATGCCTTTCTCCAGGTGGGCACTGGGCTCAAGGGTGCTGTCGTTGCAGTGTTCCTGATGACCTGCAAACCACCCCTTTACATGGGACCTGAGTATATCAAGTACTTCAGTGATAAGACCATAGACGTGAGTATCTCCTGCCCAGTCTGAGTTGGCATGGGTGCTGGGCTCCCAGCCTACCATCTCTTGTTGACCCACATGGCCCTGTGGCAGGAGGAGCTGGAACGGGACAAGCGGGTGACGTGGATCGTTGAGTTCTTTGCCAACTGGTCCAGTGAGTGCCAGTCCTTTGCCCCCATCTTCGCTGACCTCTCTCTCAAGTGAGTGATGCCATTTAGAGGCTGTGGTGAGTCGACCCCAGCCCAGTGGAGTCAGTCACGGCACTCAGAGCTGTGTTCCACCTCCCAGGTACAACTGCTCAGGGCTGCATTTTGGGAAGGTGGATGTTGGCCGATACACGGATGTCAGCACCAGGTTTGTGGGGCCGAGAGTGTAGGGGGAAGCACCAGGCCTTCCAAGTGCCTCGGTGTCATTGTCTGCCTCTTGCCCTACTCCTGCAGGTACAAGGTGAGCACCTCACCCCTCACCAAGCAGCTGCCCACCCTCATCCTCTTCCAGGGTGGGACAGAGATCATGCGTCGCCCACAGATTGACAAGAAGGGCCGGGCTGTTTCCTGGACCTTCTCTGAGGTATGTAAGGGGCAGAACGGTGTTCTAACCCATGCCCAGAGGATAGGATGTGCTCAGCATCTCCTCACAGGCAGTCATGGAAAGTGGGGGCTAGCAGGAGGTCAGTGCTTTTGCTAACGCTGTGCTCCGGCTGCAGGAGAATGTGATCCGCGAGTTCAACCTCAATGAGCTCTACCAGAAAGCCAAGAAGCAGTCGAAGCCGCGGGATGAAGGGTCCGAGGAGCTACCGGAGGGGCAAGCAGCAGCTGGCCTCGCCAATGGGGAGACTAAGAAAGAGAAGTAGGAACTGCCTGCATTCTCACCTGTCACCACTCCACCGTTCCCTGTGGCTGGGGACCAGGCAGTGCCGGCTGGGGGGCCCTGCACGTAGCACTGAGCCCGGGGGCCGCCGCTCCCTCTGCCCGTGCTGGCCGGGGCCCGTGCTAGCCTTCGGCCCCGCCGGTTCCTGGGAAGGGTAGAGCCAGGAGCCGGGCCTCCGCTTCGCGCGTATCCTTTGGCTGACAATAAACGTTCTGTGCGCGTCCCCGTGTCCGCTCCGTGCGTCTGCCCGCGGGTTGGCCGCTAGGCGGGGGGCGGGGCTGCCTCCCGCGTCCCGTGCGTTGATCGGCTCCCTCAGCGGAAGCGCCGGAGAGCGGAGCCCGCGCGCAGCACTGTTGCGGCACCCCGCAGCGCGGCGGCGGAGCGCGGCACGTGGTGGCGGGAGCGGGACGCGGAATGGCTCCGGGCGGCAGGAAGCGGGCCAAACGGCGCCCGGCCGAGCCGGAGGCGCAGGCGGATCCCCCCGAGAAGCGGCCCCGCGGCAAGGCCGAGGACGGCCCCGCGGACACCGGCGGGCCCCGCGTCGTCATCGAGCACTGGTAGGTAAGCCGCCCTCCCTCCCCCCCGGGCTGCCGCCTCGCGGGCCGCTCTGACTGCCGCCTCCCGCAGCCGTAGCTGACGCGTGTACGGGCGCAACGCGGCGGCGCTGAGCGAAGCCCTGCGCGGAGCCGTGGCCGCCTTGGCCGTAGAGATCAACCCGCGGCAGCCCCGCAGGAACAGCTTCGAGGTGTCCCTGGTGAAGGAAGACGGCAGCAGTGAGTAGGCGGGGCCGTGAGGAGGTGGTGGGGGCGCGTCCCGGCGGCCCTGACCCGTGCCGTGTCCACCCGCAGCCGTGCAGCTGTGGAGCGGCATCGGGAAGGGGCCGCCCCGCAAGCTGAAGTTTCCCGAGCCCGCGGCCGTGGTGGAGGCTCTGCGGAGCAGCCTGGCCTAGAGGCGGCGAGCACGGAGCGCGAGCGGCACGGACAACGGCACGCCGGGAGCGGCCTCACGGAGGGAGCGCCCATGAAGAGGCGGTACTAAGGGGGGGCACCGCCCCCAGTATCGTCTCCGACCCCGCAGCTCCTCCGCGGAAACGCCGGAGCCCGGCGGCCCGCAGCCGTTACCCAGCACCATTTCCCCAATAAAGCTCTGCGGCTCCGTCACACAGCTCTAGTGCTTTATTTCAGCGAAACCCGGTACGGTGTGCTGCGATCTTTTGGCCTGGGGGAGGCAGACGTTAGCAGCTTCCCTAGCCGAGGACGTCCACCTCCCCATCCGACTCGGACGAGGGGCTGGGATAGACGCACGCGGTGCCGGGGGGCAGACACGGCTGCGCCGTCCCCACATCCACCTCCTCCTCCAGGTCGTCCTCCACCAGCCCACCGGCAGCCGGCGGCAGCCACGGCTCCGTTTCCGTCCGGGTCTCCACGGCGACGGGCTCCAGCGAGAACTGCCCATCCTGCACCACCTCCCAGCCGCGTCGGCCACCCATCCTCCTCAGTTTCAGCCGCCGCACGGGGGGGGGCGGACCCGCGGTCTCTGGAGGGAGCGGCCGTTCTCGGGGGGCGTCCGCTAGGGGCACGCCGCCGGACCCGGGGCCGCGCAGACAGCTGTGGTCGAGCTGCCAGCGGGTCCCGGGCCGCACCAGCCCGTCCTCCCGAAGCTGCAGCGACTCGAGCACGGCCACGCGGAGCCGGCGGGCGGCCGCCAGCACGTCCTGCACCTCCTCCCGGGAGGTCTCCAGCTCGGCCGTGTATAGGAAGCGTACCACTTTGCGCAGCGTCGCGACCTTCAGCCCCTCGAGCTCCAGCACCACGCGGCGCCCCGCGCGAGGCAGCTGGCGGGCTAGGCACTCCATGAAGAACGGGCTCCACACCGCCAGCACGCAGGAATGCGCGGCCACCACCTCCCCTGCAAAGAACGCGCGGCTGCGGCCGGCCCGGCCCGGCCCGGCCTTCCTCGGGGACGGTGAGGGCGTCGCAGCCACCCCCTGGCAGCCACCGAGGGGCCCGCCCGCTCACCTTCGGCCCACAGAAGCACGTCGCAGAACACGTCCGCCCGCTGCTGCTGCTGGTGCAGGCGCAGGAAGGCGGTGCGGAACAAGCGGGAGCTGCGGTACTGCAGCGCGGGGCCGGCCGGCGGACGGCCCGACGGCATCCCTGCGGGGACGGCACCGCGCCACCGCGCCGCACCTGCCGCGTGCCCTCGGCCGGCAGGGGGCGCCCGCCGCGCTGATGCTGACACGAATCCGCGCCGCCGTGACGCCCGCGGCCGTCTCCTAACCGGGCCCGGGGTGTCGGGACGGCCGCTGCGTCGCCTACCTGCCCGTGCGGGTGCTGGAGGTGGCGTCGCGGAGAGAGGGAACGGGGCGCGAGGCCTCGTGCGCGGAGCCGCCGGGCCAGGCCGAACGAGCCCGCACGCGCACGGCGAGGGCGACAGCTCGCGCATGCGCCTCGGCCCTGCCGCACGTGCGCGTCTCGCGCCATGACGCCTCGCTCCTCCGTGTTCTGCCCAGCAACATCTCCGCTATTGGCTCAACTCCCGACCAACCGCAGCGCGGCGGGAACTTAGGCGGGAAGGGCGCGCAGGAGGTGCCGGTGGCCGCTGAGGGTAAGTGGGGGAAATGGCGGCGGGGCCGGGCCGTGGTGGGCTGCGTTCCGAGCGAGCTGGGGCTGAAGGGTCGGGCTGTGGAGATTCCTGGGGTTAAGACTGTATCACAGGGAAAGCGCCTGTCCCAGACTGCGCCATCTTAAAGCTACCACTGCCATGTGGCACCTTGTACCGCTCCCACGCCGGTGTTGATACCTGAGTTCGCCTGTCCTGCCTGCCGGGGAGGAGCAGGGTTTGGGTACACGAGCAACAGGTCAGCGAGCAGGATGTGTGCTGGCTGCAAAGAAGCTGCCACTGTCGTGGTGACGCTTGAGTCCGTCGACTCGGGGCCTTGCTTTGGGTGTGTGTGTGAGAAACAGCACTGGCACTGCCTGCTGATGCCTCCAGGGGAGACGGACGTGCAGATAAACACTGGGCTGAAAGGGGAGGATTGAGGATGGCTGTTTTGGAAAGTGGCCTTCGTGCAAACGATGCTGTCTGCTTAGAGAATTGGAAATGCGTTTTGCTGTTTTATAAAGCATCCATTGTAAAAATGTCTGCGTCAATCACTGCATGTGCACACGCTACCAAGAGCTGTAATGATCCTAGCCCATAGCCTGGAGATACTGCCTGTCCTCACAAACAACCACAGTGGGTGGAAGTTTCAAGGGCTGGAGAAGAACAAGAATCAAAATGATACTATAGATTTTAAATCTACAAAGCTTTCTGCAACTAGTTAAACGTGGTATCATCCCCTGTGGCTTTACAGATGGGTTTTCCTGTGTTTCGACATGTAAGGGTGCAGAACTGGAACAAACCACAAAAGAAAGTAATTATGGGTCTAAGCCAGAGGCTCTGAGGTTGGTGGCAGTCTTTCCACTGACCTCGGGTGGCTTTGTGTCCAGCTGTACATACCAAGGGAAACAGTAAAACACGTAATTTCATATCAGAGTGCTATCATATGCTCATAAAAATAGAAAAAAGAGAACCGTGCTTCTCTGCCCACTGCAATCTTTTGGAATTACAGTAATCGAAGCTGTAACTTGAAAAGCCTGAATCCACTGGAGACAGTTGGATCGGTTATTGATTTAGAAGCCCATAAGAATTTCAGAATATGCTCTTAGCCTTCCCTGCTGCTTTGTGATGCTTTATGCTGTGCCTGGCCCATGCTAGATCTGTGGCAGTGAGAAAGGGACTCCTCAGCAGGCAAGCCTAAGGTGTAAGCAGAAGCTGTGACTGGGAGCCTGCAACTGGGAGGACATCAGCTGTGGAAAGTGTTTTTCAGCTGGCTGAGCCAACCAGGGCACAGAAGTCAAAGGAAAGCCGTGGAGCCAGGACAAAGCTAAATTAAAAAATTCCAAGACGCTGATATCAGAGGACTTCCTCTTGTGACCAGGCAGCCCATCAGCAGGTGAGGCAAAATCCCAGTTACAGGAGAAGGCTGTATCTTCACTGTATGCTTCTTGCTGACTCAGAGGCAGGACTTGATATCACCTGCCTCCTTTGCTGGAGGAACAAGCTGGTGGTGCTGTGGTGCTGTGGTGCTTGATCACCAGGGCGGTGGCCAAGGCAAAGCTGGGCTCTTCCCTCTGTGTCACTCAGTGCAGAGCACTCTTCCCTCTCCTGAGGCCATCCCAGGGGCAGGAGTGTTAAAAGGGCAAGTGATCTGGATCTGTCCCAGTACTGGGACACACTCAAAACTGAAAGGTAAGAATGCATCCTGTAGGGCTGGCAGACAGCTTTGAAGGCTCTGCGGGCTCATGAGCTGTCAAGCATCAGGCTGCAGGTGATGCAGGATGGACAAAGGGGCATTCATGGGCATTAATTACAGTGTGGAAAGCAGCTCCTGTGTGTCCTACTACTGGTGCAGGCCAGGGAAGAGGAAAGCAAAGTGTTAAAGGGTAGAGTCCACTCTTACTGTGTGATCTGTTCCAGCCCACAGAAAGTACTTTTCATGCAGAGCGTGGCACAAACAGCCCTCTGCCTCTTGGGCCCGCTGTGGGTGATGGGAACCCAATGTTTTGAACAGGCAGCCCCGTTCAGACCACAGCGATCTCACAGACTGCTGTGTGTCTTGTGACAGTAGCTGAGATAGGGAGCCCAGCAGCAGCTCTGGGAAAGAGTGGAAATCACATTTCCTGGAAAGAAAGGAGAGTACGTGAGTGGTCTCGGTGGTGGAAAAGCTGATTCAGGCCCCTTTAGTCACACTCGTTGTTCCCTAACTGTGTCTCAGAAGGGTTCTCTGTCCTGATAGACCCACAGAGCTAGCAACACAAAGCCCTGGACCTGGCCCAGGTGGCAGGCCCCTTGCTTTGAGGCATTTTAGCGTTTTGCAGGGGCAACACTGATCCCTGTCATGCAGAAGTCCTCTCCTCAGCCCCAGCAGCCCCTGGTGCTGCCTCCCCCGCCCTTCCTCCTACCATGGCCTTCTCTGCCCTTAAAAAGTTACTGATACAGGATCTGGTGATACCAGCAAACACTCCCACTGTAGATAGAGTCTGCACACAAAAGAGGCATTTTATTAGCATAACTCTTACTCGTACTCAAAGCCAAATAGCCTGCACTGGAAAAAAGCACCAACACCCTTTTGTCCCATTGACAGGATCCTCTCTTTATATACCAGCTTCTACATTCACTGCCAGAATTTGCTGGCTACATCTTGCCGGCAAACCGTGAGAGCATGGTTCTCTCCTTTAGGTGCTCAGCAATTGCTGGCTGGGGCTGTATGTTTGCATAAGTGACCCTCACTAGCAGTACTCACTCCATCTATGCCCAAAGCCAGACTGGGATGAGATCCAGGCGTGCACCTGCACCTTCCTTCCTTCTCAAGCCTTACTCTCTGTGCATAGACACCTGCAGAAACAGGATTCTAAAAAGCATGGTGTTGTGCCCCAGCCTGGCCTTTGCTTTGCCTTCTCCAGTGCTTGTCCCAATAAATGGCTGTGCAGAGACCTGGAAGGGCTCAGTGAATCGGTTTGGCTGGGTTCATCTCCCTGTCGGTCTCACCGTGGAAGGAAGGCAAGGTCAATCAGTCTGACACAGTCTAAATGCAAGTTGGTTATCCTGGTTTGCTCTACAGTTTATAGGAAGAGAGACCCTGCCACTGAGCTAGTCATATCCTTTCCCAAGTCTCCCAGTCAGCAGATTCTGAGCTGATTTCTTGCAGAGAAGGGAAATTCCTATCTTGGGTCTTACTCAGAGCTGCAATCGTTTTCCATTAATGTCCCCTTTTGCTTCTGTTACTAAATTGCAGCATTGAGCTGTCTCATTTCTCCATTCTTAGGAGTTATCTTGCATGTTGCTTGCATCTACCATGGAAAGGAACACTGAAGAGGTGAATGCTGGCACCCAAGACTGGGAAAAGCACCAAAGGTGAAGAGAAGAATATACTAAGTGCAGACATCTGACAGATGGGACGTTTCACCCCCGTGGTGCCACACTTCCCTTCCTGCAGGGGGAGGACAACAACCTGTTGGGATTCCCACAGGAAAGGGGCTGCGGAAGCGCCTTGTTATCCTGATGTAGAACAATGCAGACCATCTCTGAACTGCCCACGCTGGGCCTGGAGACGGCAGCTCCCTCTTCCTCCTGCCCTGTGCTGCTGAGGAGCATTCCTCTGTCTGATAAACAAGTTGTCTTGCTCTGTTCCGGTGGTAGCTGCCTTGTTTGGGCGTTTCATCTGGGGAAGGCATCAACAGTACTGTAGGATGAAAGGGGATGCATAAGATGTTATTACACCCAATTACTGTAAAAGGGCAAATTTTCCCATGTTGGTAACCCATCTTTTCTTCCCAGGAAGCAGCAGGATGGACTCATCCACCACAATACTTACATTTAAACAAGAGCACTATCTGCTGCGGGGTGAGCCCGAGCCCAGGGATCAGGGTACAATCTTCCTTCAGAAGTGAACACACATTACTGGGTGTCCTGGCTGCTGCCAGGCACTGCTGAATGAGGAGCTGGAGCTGACAGCACGCTATTAGACCTTGTCCAGCTCAGCCCCGCAGCCCTCGGGACAGGAGGCGCTCACCCAGCTTCAAAGCGACATGACTCCAGCTCCAATTCAGAGCGTGTTCACAGCAGCACATTTCATCTTTGAAGAAACCCACTAAAGACTTTAAAGGCTGGAAAATCTCTGGGCTGATCGGAATACAGGACTGGAACGCAGCAACATATCGGGCACGCCAGAAGGCTGCCCCAGGCTGTGGTACTGGTGACCACCTACCTGCTGTCCGTGCGACGGCAGCCACCCGGCCTGTGCTGAGCCATGCTGTCTGTCTCACCTGCTCCTACAGAGGGGCAAAGGCTCCGTTCTTAAGCCACAGGGCTAAGGGGCCCCACCCGGGCATAGCGAAGTTGTCTGCGCAGGGGGCACAGGAGCCTCCCGCTCGCTGCAGAGGCCCGTGCCTGCTGCGCTCCTTGCAGCCAGCGAACCGAATGATCTGTTTTACTGATCCAGCGATAGGGAGGGTCTGGGGGGTCTGCCGCCTCATAATCTCACTAAACGCGTCCCTCTCACTCGTTTAATCCCATTGCTCTTCATTATGCTTTTTCGCTCTGAGCAAACCCCGCCCCCGGCCGGGGGATTACCTTCCCCAAACATCTGCTGGCGGCTATCGGCTCCCCCACCTCTCCTTGCCCAACCGCGCCGTGCATATTTACCCCTGAAATCACCTGTCCCCACCCAAACCACTCGGCGGTCCTTTTCCTCTTGTCATTATCTCGCTTAGCAGTTTGGCAATCGGGAGCGGGCAGGTCCTCCCCGGCGCCCCAGTCCCGCCGGTCTCGGACCAGAGGCGAGGCAGAGAACCCCCAGCCTCCACCCCGGCTTCTCGCAGGTGAGCGGCGTTTCCTCCCGTAGCGAGGACGGGCGGCTCCCCTCACGGCGGGGGCAGAGTCCCCGCAGCCGTGGCTCAGCCGGACGCTTTACCGGGAGGATCGGCCTCCGGAAGGCTCCCCAGGCGGCGTGCTCACGGGGCTGTGCCGCGGACCCCCACCCCGAGCCGCTCCCGTCCCGCCCCCCGCACAGCCGCCATTACCGCGCCGGGCGCCGCTCCGCCCTACCGCCATTGGCCGCGGCGCGCCGACGCCGGGGGCGGAACCCGGAGCCCGGCCCGCCCCCGCCCCGCCGGACCAACTTCCATTTTAGGTGCGGGAGCGGTGCGGGGCGCACGGAGCGGCGGTGGCGAAGCCCGGCCCGACCCTCTGCGGCCCCGCTTGCGCTGCGTTCTCTCGACCCGGACGGCCGCTGCTCCGGGTCGCCCCTTGGCGGGGCTCCTCGCGTCTCGAGCCCTTCGCCCCGCCGCTCCTCTCCCGCCGGAGCGGGCCGGGCGGCCGCGGGGCGGGACCGCCCCCTGTCCCCGAGGAGCCCGGCCACGGTGAGTCCCGCTCGCGGCGTCCCGTCGTTTTCCGGGGGAGGGGGGGGCCGAGGTCGGACCCGGCCGTGCCTCGCGGGGCGGGGGCCGGGGCCGGGCCGTCGGTGCCGGGGAGCGCCCCGAGGTGCGCGGCGGGGGGGAGGACGAAGGGGAGGTAGTCGCGGCGCGGCCCCGTGCCGCTGCCCCGCGCCCTGCCGGGGGCCGGACCGAGCCGCGCGTGTCGCCGCTCCCGGGGCCGCACAACAAAGGGCGCCGGCGTGCCAGCGGCGCGGGGAGCTGGCCCGACAGGCGCGGCGGGTTGGCGGCCGATGCAAACGAGATCCGCGGCCCTCGCCCTGCCTTTGTGCGGGAGGAGGGCGGGCTGGGGCAGGGCGCGGGGCCCGGGCCGCCCCCCCGCGTGCTGGCAGCGGAGTCTTGCCGTGTCCTTCTCGTCTGCGCCTTTGTTCTAGCGGGAGGGGACTCCGGTGGCTGGGGAGGGTCAGGGCGCGGGGCGGGTGCGGCGGTTCCCTTCTTCCAGACGGCTCCGTTCGGCAGCGCGCCTCCGCTCTCCCGACGACGGAAAGCGACGTGCGGCGGAGCCGCGGGCTGACAAGTGGCACCGAGCCGCTGCCGAACGGGGCCGGCCTTCCTGCAGCCTGGTCCGGGCCCCGCGGGCGGTCCCACGGCTCCTGTCAGCTGGCCGTCTCGTGCCTTTGTGCGAGCGGCCGCCGACCTTCCGCGGTGCCGCTCCTCGGAGTGCTGCAGAGCGGAGACTGAACTTAGGGTGACTGCACTCAAGTCCGGGTGTCTGTTCGTGGGAGGACTGCCGGCGGCTCCGATGCACCCTCTGAGCCTCGAGTGAGGGAGTGGGGACGGCTGAGCTTCCTCTGATTGTTGGGGAGGGGTGGGCCTCCGGGTGGCGACTCCCTCTCTGGGAAGGTACTGCCACCCTGCTGGGCTGTGCGCTGGGTGCTATGGGGACAGGCCTGTCCCTGCCGTGCTGGGTGATCTCCTGCCGGCTCTATTGTGCCTTGTGGGGGGCTCTCCTGCTCAGCTGCTGGGCACTGAGGGGGAGCACCTGGTGCGTGGAGCTGAGTACAGCTGCTGGTGGTTCCTTTTGTGTCCTCTCTCGCTGTGGAACTGGAAGTAAGGCTGTCCTCGGCTTGGTGTGGGGAAGGAGCTGAAACTTGTCACTAGTCTAGGATTGTAGGGGGCCAGGGACTGCAGCTCATGTGCCAGCGTCTTTTGTCCATGCCTTGTCCTGGACGTGCTGACACAGGGTGAGGGCTGGTCTGTGTTGGCTGTGTGGGCCTTGCTGTTGTTCTGCTCCTGTTCCTGGTACCTGCAGCATGTTGCTGTCTGACAGTATAGGGCTTGCTGTTGGCAGCAGGGAAGGACGGCACCCACACTTCCCAGAGACAGGCTGTCTGACTTGTCAGGATTTACTCACACGCTTCAATAGGAGGGGAAAAAAAAAAAGAGGGGGGCAGCTGTTTTTTTTTTTAAGCTGTTCTTAAACTGAATTTGACTGAACCTGTATTGCATGCAGACAACTGTGAGCTTGTGGTACGTAGCCTTTGCTGGAATCATGTATTTTGCCTTCCTGAAAGGGTAGGAGGATAGAAATGCTCAGTGCTGTGTGGCTTCGAGTTTGCCTTGGCCACAGTGGGGTCAGTACCTCTTATCCAACCTCGCATCACTGCATTCAAGAGTCCTCATGGTCTTTTTTTTCCCTAGGGTGGGCTGGGAGTTGGGAGGAAGGTGCAGCTCTGTCCCTGGATTGCCTCTTACTGTTTCTGCTGTGGAGATTAGGCCTTGATCCCAGGGGTGTGTTTAGGGCACCTAGAAGGATTGGCTCGGACCATGCTTGGAAGGTTGTTGGGTTCTCTCAGTGGCATCTGCAACTTTAGAGGACAGTGCTATTTGAGCATTCCGCTTTCTCTCCCCAGCTGCCCTGCAATGATCATGCTGCCTGACTATCCTGTTCAGGCTGTGATGATAACTTCAAGGTATGCACAGAGCTCCCTCCTCTCCCTACAGACACAGGTCTCTGCACTGTGCTGTTCTCACTGCCTCGGCTCCGTTTCTGACAAGGAGCAGAACCGCAGAATTGATTTGGGTCCATAAAAAGCAACAGGTGTTGCCTGGTTGTGGTGACAAAATGTAAACCTGTTGAGTGATTCAGGCAGCCTCAGAGTTCTGCATGTGACACAGGGCTTGGCTGGTGGAGGAAGTTGTCCTCTGGCACGGCATGCAGGAATGTGCCTCAGTGTGAGGCTGCTGGGAAGGGGCTGGATCTGCAGGCTGCAGAACAAAGTGCTGGAGTTCCCCGAGGTGACTTCAGCCTTCTGTTGGCTCCTGCTGTTGTGCAGGGGGCTGCTGGGGGTGGGAAGGACACAGCACTGTTTCTTCAGGCTTGGCCTGTTCCTGTCCTGGGGGCTCGTGGCAGCTGGTTGATGAGTGTTGGATCATGAGTGTCTGACTTCTGTGTGTCTCATGTCTACTGCTGGGCTGCCCACCTTCCAGTCAGGAGAGCTGCTGTGTCCCGCTGCCTTCCTTGTCCAGTAACTGTGGTACGTAGGAATGGACCAATGTGGGGTGACTGCTGTATTCATGCTTTTATGTCACCTGGGTGTGGTGAGGTCCTCCTGCCCTGAAGTGTGCAGTACATCTCCCTGCTTTATTTCTTTACAGAGGAAGCGGTTTTCCCAGTGTGTGGTACTGCTTCCTCATTGTGGCCCATATCTAAACCACCCGGCATGGAGGGGTGAGATGGGTGGTGGGGTGCGGAGGGAAGTTGGTGACTAAGCACTGCGAGATGCCAGGTGTGGTGCTGGGATGTACAGCCCTTGCCAGAGTACCCGTCTTTTCCCTTTGTGTTCCTGTTAAGGTAGAGGCTATCGGTGCAATGCCTCATATGCTTCTGGTGCACGTAGATGTTGGGGCTCAGGGAGGTGGTAGTGAGCTGGCAGCAGGTTCCACACTTCCTTTCCCTTCTGAGAGACCAGCCACCGTCCAGGGGTTGGTGACAGAGGGGCTGACACCTGGATGGTTTGTCCTCCCGCCTCTACCTTGTGTGCTGTGGCTCCATGCTGACCTCATGCCACAGCACTCTGGCCTCTATCCACTGCAGAAATGTTTGTGGCTGTGTGGGCTGGGGGTCTGATCTGGGCTGAGCACTTCTTTCCTTTGTACATGTGATTCTAAACAGTTGATTGCTCAGATGCTTGTGCTGATGAGAGCGGGATTTCTTCTACTTGCGTGGCCTAAACAGGTTGTGAAACCACAGCTTGTCCTGTTGATGAGGCAGAAGGAGGAGGTGGCTCTGTGGTTGTGGGGTGCTGGAGTGGTGTCAGGAGGCATGTGGGTGCCCTAGCTCAGCAATGCAGGCTGGAGGTTTTTTTCTAAGCTCGGCCAAGGAAGTTAGAGGCTGAAGGGAGCTGAGCAAGCAGGATGGAAGAGTGAGCCCTTGGACTGGCTCTCCTGCAGCCTGGCTGAGTGCTGCTGTGGATCTGGGTGCTCTTCTAGAATGTAGGTGACCTCAGGATGGGTTGGTGGTAGCAGCAGCTTGCTGGGCTCCTGTGCAAGGGCAGGAGCTGCTATCATGTCTCTATTCTGGCCCTGATGGCTCCTGTTCCTATGGGCGTTGGCCCCAATTGCAGTGAATGCTGCACAAAGTTCACTGCTTTCCTGCTACTGGCCTTGCCCCGGTGTGGGCAGCCTGGAAGGTATGGGCCTCACCTGTGTCAGCTTCTGAGCAAGGGCTGGAGAGCAGCTGGGGGATGAGCTCTCTCATGCCACTTATGCAATTGCAGAATTGCTGGTAGAGACCAATTATTTGGGGTGAGGCAGGTAGGATCTCTCCCAGGAGCTCAGTAGTCTCAGAGGAAGTGAATATAAAGAACTGATTCCACCCAGGCCAGGAGGAGGAAGGTGTCTCTCTGTCATCAGATGATGAATGTTCCTCTCACCCCCTTTTATATGGTGCCTGGGCCTTGGATTTGCTCTTGTATCTGGGCTGCCTCCTCAGCAATGCTCCCAGCGCTGGCCCGGCAAGCCAGGGAAGTGGTGCTGGCTCTCACCGGGCAGCGCGTGGGTAGCTGTGCCGGGCGGGAGAGAGCATGGTGAACTGCAAAGACGAGTTTTTCCGACCTAGGAGGGTGGGTCACCATGTTTGCGTGTTCCTGGCAGGCCCCTTGCCCAGTGGAGTAACGCATTCTTCCAAGCATGTTGCTGCATGCACAGCTGTTTGCCGTGCCTGGCTCTGGGCGGGCTGAGTTGCTTCAAGGTGTGTGTGTGGGGAGTGGTGGGGGGGAGATGGCCTTGCCTGATGCTCACAGGAGCTGCTGGGGGAGTGGGGCACAGCCTGGATGGGCTGCAGAGCCTCTCACAGCCTTGGCAAACAGGTGTCCTGCAGGGTTATGGTGCTATTGCTGCCTCAGCTCTGCGAATACTGAGGCCATCTTCAGAGCCTTCTGGGCACAGTTGTGTCCTATGGGCGAATCCTTGAGGCTGGGATGCGGCACCTGCTGCCTTTTGTTTATGAGATGCTTGCCGCCCCAGGCAGGAGCGTGTAGCCACTATGTTTTTGATAGGTCCTCACATGTGGTCCCTAGAGGTAGGATGCATCCCTTGGGGAGTGGGCCCAGTTGTGCTATGGTGGCTGTGCCCGTACCTTGTCCCAGCCTGTGTGATATGTTGGGGTAGTGGGGAGCAGCCCTTGGCAGGACGTGGTGTTTAGAAGCTTACGGGAAAGGGAAGCCACAATGTCATTTCCCGTCTGACCAGGAAATGCAGGTTTCCTTCCCCTTGGATGGTGCAGGAGCCTGGGAAGCTGCCTCTCGGCAAGCGGGCTAAGGGGATCTGCAGCCAAATGTAGTGCTGGGGAGCAGCTTGAGCTGCGGGCTGGGGTAGGATGCTTCCCCCTTGGTTTTCCTTCACCCATTCATTACTCCTCTTGGCAGGGTCCTCTAAATTCACTCGGAGTTGATGCATACGTGCAATTAGGGAGCGGGGGCATCTGATGAGGTCATGCTGAATGGAGCTGGGCTTTTGTTGGCTGCCTCCTCCTGCCCAGCCCTGGCTGATGGGTGCTGTGACTCAGCCCACTGCCTGCCCAGGAGCTGAGGCTGTCCGGAGTGAGAGGAGGATGTCCTACTGCCTGCTATGGGGCCATCATGGAGATACCCTGCATGCCGCTCCCACCCCAAGCATGAGCTCACCGCCTGCTTGTTTGCTCTCTGTGGGGAGAGGTGTGTGACTGACCTGGCTGCGGATTTGTGTGTGGGATGGGCAGAAAAGGAAGGAGGCTGCCTTTGTGTCTGGGTGTCTGTTAGAGTGGACAGGGAGAGCATTTATGAGTCTGGGTGGGGGATTTTGTCCTCCTGTTCATCTCCTTTGTTCCTAAGTGACTTTGGAATTCCTGGTGGGGCTGGCACTATCTGGACAAGCCAGGCGCAGTGCCCTTCTGGTGTGCAGTGCTGTCAGGGCAATTCTATGGTAGTCTCAGCCCCCTGTGCCGTTTAGCCCTGGTCAGCCCTCAGGCATGAGTAAGTCATGTGGAGGCTGCAGGTGTTGGAAGAGGAAATGATCTCAAGTGGCTTTGTTGGGAAGGGGAAAGGATGGCTGTAGAGAGAGCTCTGCCTTAGGAAAGGAGTGAAATCCCCCTGTCTGGTGCTGAGATGTGCTGTGTGTGCCCTGGGCTTTGCTGACTGCGGATACTTGTGCCTGCAGCTGGGTGGGAGGGTTCTGGGAGGGTTCCCAGTGCTGCTGGTCTCTCTGCTGCATCTTTCTGCTCTGAGGCAGCCAGCAGTAGATGTGAGCTCCCAGGTGGGTGCTGTGCCCTTGCCCATCTGCTTGGGCTCGGTGTGGGCAGCTCCTGCCATGCTGCAACCTCAGATTTAATTGAAAAGGGACTTTGCTCCCTCGGCTCTGTAGTACAGCTCTTATCTCAGCAGTACCAGGCTGGTGTTTGCTTTCCCTGTGGGAGAGAGGCGGCTGAACGTGAAAGTTCAGCCTGGCGGTGGGTGGAGGGAGAGGTGGAGTGAAGGCCAGGGATGTGGTGGCACGGAGCGGGGTGGCTGGAGCTGGGGTGCAGAACTGGGGGTTTGGGAGCAACCTGCTTGTCTGGGGGCTTCTGTGTCCCTCATCCTGGTGGCCGCTGTCCCTAGGGCAAGGCACGGAGCCGGGGAGCTGCCCTGGAGCTCGTCAGGGTGGGGAGCTGGGGACTACCCCTTCCCTGCGGGGCCCAGGAGCCTGCTGGCCGCCGGAGTGCAGCCTGCCCCAGGAATGCTCTGGCCCCGTTCCCAGAATCCGGCACTTGGTGTTTGTTTGTTGCTGTGCCCCTGAGGTCTGGTGCTACTGTGACAGGAAGCGGGAACGCCGGGGGGAGGGAGGCTGGCCGGCTGTGGATGTGCCTGTGAAATCCCTTTGTCCCTGCAGAGCGCTCAGCTGCAAATTCCCACAGAGAGGAGAGAGCTGCCTTTGTGCTGCTAAAGGGCTCCCAACATGTGAAACCTCTGGGCCGGGGGGCTGGGGTGGGAGCTCAGCGCAGGGGCTGCAGGCCCCAGCCTTCCTGCTGTCCTTGGGCACGTGGGGGACATGCACCCTGGGGGGAGGGGTCCCTAGGGTGATGTGCTGGGTATTGCTGGCAGGAAGGGGGTCCCTGGGCCCAGCTCTCTGAGCCTGCCTAAAGGTCTTGCCCTGCCTGAGTAGGACAGTGGCTTTGGAGTGTGGCAGCCCCCACCCTGCGGAGCACCCCGGGACAGCTGCCCTGGGGCTGGATTGCTGACATACCAGCAGAACAAGCCTTGCTCTCTGTGGCCAGCCCTTTCTTTCTGTGGCCAGTCTCGTGCTGTTCCTTTCTCCTTCCCCAGGGGCAGCCCTGATTGCCCATGTGTACTGAGCCCAGCTATTTGCTCCTTGGGGCAGCAGAAGGCACTAAACATCCGCCCTGTACCTGGTGGGGCCTGTCTGTTGCCTGAGGGTTGCCCACCGCATTTCCCAACCTCTTTGTCCAGGCTGCTCCTTGGAACTTGATGCGTATCCTGCATTTCTGCCCTTTTCTTTTGGGGGGTGATAGTGGGGGTGTGTGCCACGTCTGCTTCCTCACTCCAGTCTGGTGTGCAGGCCCCACCCAGCTCTTATCTCTGTGCTCTTATCATCCTGCCTTGGCTGCTGGCCCTTTCCCTTATACGGCCTGCTATTGTGTCTGCTTGCATCCTTACAGGTAACTCCCTCTGCAAGGGAAGCTTTCCTAACAGAGACTGCAGCCCTTGTGGCAGGCTGGGCGGCCATCCTGCTGCTGGTTGAACAAGCTGTGTGCTATGAGCGTTGAGTGGCTGTCTTCACTACGGCCGCTTTTTGTGTCATGGTTCCTCCTTCCCTAACTCTTGCCAGGGCCTGGTAGTGTGGATTGGGCTGCCCATGGGGAGTGGCCCTGTCAGCACAAGTAGTTCCTGGGATGTTGACTGGCCTTCCTGCATGGGTGGCAGCCTGTCCAAAGTCCCTTCTGTGCCCTCTGCAACCTCCAGGCTGCTGGGTAAGGTTCTGCTTTGGACAAGGCTCTCCTTGTGTGTGGGAGCTGTAGGTCAGCCATACTGCTTGCTTGTGCCTATTCTCAGGGTGGGCTATGGGCTGCTATGGTTTTGGAACTGCATCCAGAAGATTGTTGTGTTCTCCTGATCGTGATCCCCTTCCACGTGTTTGTGTTTGGCTCATGGCTTCTCTCCCTCAAACAGTGCTGCCTTACTGTGCCTTGACTAGTATAGCTTGCCTCCCTGTGCAGAGTGAGGGCTGCGTGTGGCTCTCTGAGCCTGGACCCTTCTGTTCAGGGGTGGGAAAGAATCCAGAGATATTGGTTCATTTATTTTTTAGCTAATTGAGACTGACTGGGAGCCTGTGGTGAATTAGTGGGGATGTGAACCAGTGCAGATCATCAAATGTAATGCACTGTGAGAGCTCAGACAATTGCAGGCTTCAATTATTGATGGGGCTTCTGTTTTTACTAGGTGCATCACGATAGGTAGATGAAACCCAGAGAATTTGTTGCTTCCTCCCCAGAGAGGGCAGGGTCCTGGTACTGAGAGCTGACCGTGTTCCTTGCTGAAGGGCAGGCCGCCAGCTGGCTCTGAGCCCCTCAAATGGATAGGGCAAGGCTAATTGCTGGGGCAGTGTTGCCATTTTTCTTGTCTAGTAGTTGAGGCAGCGTGCCTGGCAGGCCTGCCTGCCCTCAGCCCTGCTGTCCCTGCCACGTCTCCTCCAGCCCTGGGCGAGGGGCTGCGTCTGTCTGCTGAAGGGGGAGGCAGCTCTGCTTCTGCCTGAAGCTGCAAACAGTGTCATGTGGTGAGGACAAACCTTGTCCTGTGTGGAACAGGTGTGTGAGGGGCACCAACAGACAGGAAAGCTGCAGGGGTGGGGAGTGGCAGCCTAAGTTGCTGTGATGCTGTCTCCCTCTGTGCCATGATGAGGGCTGTAGGTGCACCTCCCAGCAGAGAACTGTGCAGGGCTGACATGGTGCAGGTGGCTTCTGGCTTTGTAGGTGCCTGGCTTGTGCTTTGTCCAAAAAATCCACGATGTTGAGGGAGTGGACTTAACTGCATTCATCCTGGAAGAGGCGCTGGAACAGGTCTCTGTGAAAACCCAGCAGAGGGGGGTTATGCTTGAGTTGCTTTATGTGCTGTGTTTTATCTGTAGGATCTTGTCTGTGCTCTGCCCGTGGTGTCCTGTTCTGTCTGCCAGCTCAGGGTCAGTTTCCCTGGCTGACAGGAACCTTTCCTGGTGAGGAACCCTCAAAGCTTGGATTCCATCCTTCAGCAGAATAGGGTGTGGGTGAACTCCATGTGGGTTTAGCTGTGATTGGGCCCTCAGAGTTATTTTCACAAGTAAAGTATTTGGTCTCGGGGCAGGCAACCATCCCAAGAGTTGGGAGCAGAAGCATTTAGGAAGAATATCCAGAGTTCTTCCACTGGGCTCTTCAGCACAGTGCATTTCTGTTGAAGGTTGATTTCAGGAGCTCAGACTGCAGCACAGAGTTGTCCCAGCACTGGGAAGTGGGAAAACGAGGGTAGAAGGACCGGGATGTCAAGCTTTCTGGGTGCATGCATTGGTCCCTGGGGGCTGTGGGATGAGTACTGTGGTGTTCCTTGTGCCTTAGGGTAGAAGCTGCTTGGGGATGTGCTTTGTCTTCAGGCTTTTTAGTTTTGCCCTGAATCAAGCCAGCTAAAATATTTTTGGCTTGCTGGGTTTTTTAAGTAATGGGTGTGTCAGAGAGTGCCTCATGATGAAAAGGCTTTCATGCTGCCGTCCTCAAAGATGGTCATGGTCTGCCTTTGGAAAAATGCTCTGTGTAGTTGTATCTTCAGAGGCGGGGGATGAGGAGGGGGAAATGGGTGCAAAGCAATCCCTGGAATTTCATCCTTTGTTTTGTGAGATGCAGCTTACTCAGCTTGGAGCTGTCACAGGCAGCTTGCTCCCTCCTCTTCCATCCTGCTCCATGTCTCAATCTGAAGATCACTGTAGTCCTGAGTTGCCATGGACAGGCAGCAAGGGGTTGTGCTGTGCCCAGGGAGCTGCTCCCCAAGATTGTGGTATGGGAGCCAGCAGGGAGTTGGCAGAAGGCAGAGATCTGGGGCAGACCCTCAGCAGCTGGGAAGGCGTGTGGCTGGGTTGCTGTTTGGGGTGTGTGTGGCAGAGATCTGGGGAAGGGCTGTGCTCTAGCTTCTGCTGGGGTGGATGTTTGCGAGTGCAAGGGAGCAAGGAGAGTGGGCGAGGGACCAGTCCTGTTCCTTCCCCTGCTGCTGTGTGTTTACTCCCTGTGGAAGGGACAGGAAGGAAACAGCCTCATGGCTGCTCCAGCCCCTTATCTAGCTCCCTTAATGGCCCTTCGAGTTCCATTGTTAGCGTCCACATTCTCTTGGCTGTGCACCCAGGGGATGTGTGGAGGTGGGGATGTGGGCCTGAGTGGTATTGCTGGCTGTGTGGCGCCTTACCTTCCTGTAGTGGTGGACTCCTCCAGCATGGTTGCCTGAGGGGGGTTGTACTGTGCGGGAGCCCTTTTTTTTGTCAGAGCCTGTTTCTTCCTTTTAAAGAGCTTGGTGAGATGCTGTGCTGGAAATGAGTGCTCCTCCACCTGCCAGCAGTGATTCTGGCTGGGATCTTGGGTACTCTGTAGGCATAGGGTGTCTGTGAGTGGTATGACCATCCCATACTCCGAGGGAAGCCTGGGCACCTGCTGGCTGAGTCCCCTGGGACTGCAAGCACTGTCCTGCTACAGCCTCTCTGCAGTATGGGCTGTGGGGCTGGGCCCTGCAGCCTTGCTTTGCGACTGAGGGGAGCTGTCGCTGAGATCCAGTGTGGTGGCCCTGGAGGCTGAGGAGCTGAGTCCCCCATCAATTCAGATGGGTGCCAACCGTGGATGGAAAGGTATTTGATTTGGGGGTGAGAGCTGAGTTCTTATGGGGCAGGGAGGCAAGGTGATCTGGAGTCTCATCTCTGCTGGGCACTGCACATGCACAAGTAGAAGAACTGGATTTTTTTATTGATGAAGACATTACAGAATGGCGGCAACCAGATGTTGGGATATGCTGCAGGCAGCCTCTGAAGCACATGGAAAAAATCCAGTCTGCTTTGCTGGATTTGGTCACTGTGGTGTCTATGATAGTGCTGGGGCAGGTGGGCTCCTTGGGTGTCTTTGGGAAGCTCTGGGGCAGGCAGAGCCACAGGAGAGATTTGGGCTCCCTGGCAGTGGGGGAGGCATTTCAGGAAGTGTTTAATCTAAATACTCTTGAGTTAATGTGGAAAATAAGTAAGGATTAAAAATGATGCGAAAGAAAACAAAAAACACCCACTCTACTCTTGGTGCCTCTGACCCACCATCTGTGTCAGGCTGAAACTGGAGGGACTGGGCTGCCAAGGAGTGAGGGGCTGGAGGAGATGGGTGCTGTGTAAGAGTGGCTGTGCCTGCATTCCTGGCCCTGAGTTGGCACTGGGAGAGTGGGCAAAGCTGGTGCTGTGCTGGAGACCGTGGGAAAGCAGTTCCTGCCTCGGCTGCCTGGCTCGAGCGAGTCCCCACACGCCTGCTGTGACTGTATGGGTTTGGGAAAACCTCTTGTGGGCCTGCTGGGGCTTGGCTGGGGAGGTGGAGGGCCAGGCCCA
This sequence comes from Perdix hodgsoniae, assembly GCA_035772895.1. NCBI lineage: Eukaryota > Metazoa > Chordata > Aves > Galliformes > Phasianidae > Perdix > Perdix hodgsoniae. Next base: position 19,876 of record JAPSGF010000257.1, on the reverse strand, counting down.
TGGTGTTCCTCGTCAGCGGGGGGCAGTTGGAGGGGCTGCAGTATCTGAGGGAGCTGTTGCAGAGACGGTGCTGAGCCTGCAGCTGTCCCAGCTCCATCCTTCAGAAGGAGAGGAGACCCTTCCTCAGCCTGAGTTCCCTTCCCTGCCTTCTGATTTTAAGTTTGCTTGTGATTTGACCCCATTCTCCTGCTGTCCCTGCAGCTCTCTTCCTCCTGCTTCCTCCCTGTGGTGGCTGGGCTATTTCTCCCATGACTCTCTACGTCTAGACCTGGCTGTCCCGTGCCTTTGCCAATCACACCCGAGCTTCCTCCTCTAACAGGTCTGTATGAAAGAAAATGATTTCTCTGTCAAAATGTGTTCATTATAGTGTGCTAATTCACTGTTTTCCTTTGGGGGGGGGGGGGATTTGATGGATCTAAGCTAATGACCTGTCCCATGTCAGTGGGCTGAGGACCTCTTAGGATGGCTGCAGGTCTGGGAACCCTGACAAGGACCTGAGGGTGGTGGCAGAGGTGCAGCTCTGAAAGGGGTTTGTGCAGTCCCCTCCTGGGGGTCTTGTCCCACTGCTCCTTTTTGTGGATTGGAAGGAGCTGTGAATATGTCTTGTTATTGTTTTTCCCCTGTTCTGAAAATCTGTCATAATGAAATCAGTCTCTTCTGACCTTTTTTTTTCTCTCCTCCTTTCCTCCCTCAAATCATGCACAGTGAAGAGCGGGGCTCCTCCCCTTCTGGGTCACTTTTCCTCCTCTCATCTTGACACCCGGCCAACTCTGCTTGTGCCTCCCTGTGCCCTTCGTCCCTTCCCCGCCCGTCCTGGGTAACCGTCACCCATGGACGACTCGGAAGTGGAGTCAACTGCCAGCATCCTTGCCTCTGTCAAGGAGCAGGAGGCGCAGTTTGAGAAGCTGACGCGGGCGCTGGAGGAGGAACGGCGCCATGTCTCAGCCCAGCTGGAACGAGTGCGGGTCTCCCCACAGGACGCCGGCCCGGGCTTGGCCAACGGCACACTCTCCCGGCGGCACCAGGTAAAAAGGCCCTTGGCAGAGGTGGGCACGGAGGCTCCCGGAGCCCCTGTCCCTGTCAGTTCCATCTCACTGGGGATGGCCCTGGGCCTGGCTCCCTTCGGCCTTCCTTGAAGATGAGGTAGAAGAGGGCTATGCTGGTCTCATAATGCTGGTGGTGTTGTACACGCCTGGGGCTGATGTTTGCACATCCTCAGCTCACCTATCTGGGTCTTTCTGGGCAGAAGATATTGGCTCAGAGGGTCTTGCTGCCAGGTCAGCTCTGGTTTTGTTCTTCCGTGAGCAGTTAAGGCTGGCTGTGTTCAGTACCTGGATATCCCTTCATGTTCTACCTGGCTTGTCAGAAGATGGAACGAGAGTTGTTGTATTAGCTGTGAGGTTGTCTGTGTCTTCTCTTGTGTGGCAGTGGGCATGTTGCTGGCATCTTGGTTTATCCCTGGAGTAGCCAAGCCGGGGCTGTGAGAGATTTCTACAGGGCTTGAAGTGTGGTTTAAAATGCCTTGGCTCAAGGTCTCTGTCCTACTTTTGCTTTCCTGGGCTGTTTTGGGGAGGGTGTCCTCATGATTCGTGACACAGTGTTATGTACAAGGCACCCACCTTTCTGGCTGTGTGAAAGTTGGTGCTGCCAGGAGAAATGTGGGATGGGACAGGGCAGCTGGAGGGGCAGTGTGAGCAGGTAGAGCTGCAACACCCAGCAGTCAGCTGTCTGTGTGATGCTCCTTTGCAATCCTTGTTAGCCTCTGGGATGTCACTTGTAGCTCCTGCATCAGGGGATAGGAAAGGTCTCCAGGGCCACCTTGGGGAGTGGGGAGGATTTGGCTTCTCCATAAGGGCATTTGAGTGAGATACAAGTAGAGTGGGGGAGCTGGGCTTTGTGCCATGTCCTGTAACTTCTCTCGGCTCGGTTGGGTTGGGTGCTGGCTTGCTGTGTGCTGCACAGACCTGAGGAGTGATATATGGCATGTGCTGTGGCTGTCAAAGCCAGCTTGGGACCTGGGGCTGGCAGGAAAGTGGGGATAGCTGCCATCTCGGCAGGAACAGGGGATTGGTTGGATAACAGGCCTGCAATGGTGATATGCATTTCAGAACGGCCGTTTCTTGGGTGATGCTGACCTGGAAAGACAGAAGTTCCCAGATCTGAAGCTCAACGGACCACAGGTAAGAGGAATTAAGCTGTGGGCAGCCTCCTTGCTGGATGGGGTTGTGGGGAGATCTAGCTGGCTGAGGGGAACTTGTGTTTCTAATGTGACCACGTTGGCTGAGTGGGCTAGGGGCATGAGTATACCCTCTTGGGCAAGGGGATATTGGGGCTCCCTGGGGTGAGAGATCTCCTCCTCTGGCTCTGTGTCAGCTGTGCTGATGATGAGGGCTGATTACATGCTCCTGCTCCTCCCAGGACCACAGCCACCTCTTGTACAGCACAATCCCCAGAATGCAGGACCCAGGCCAGATCGTAGAGGAGACGTACACCATGGAGGAGGACCCAGAAGGGGCCATGTCTGTTGTGTCTGTGGAGACATCAGATGATGGGACAACCCGACGCACAGAGACCACGGTATGTGTCTGGGGAGGGAATAGATGGATTGGACTCCAGCTAGGGACTTAGTGGTCAGTGTCACAGCTGTGATCATTGTCATCTCATTGTTTATGTGAAATCTGCCCAGAATGAGGTGCTGGACTGAAAGGGACCTCAGGGGTCACAGGGCTGTGGGGTGGGACAGAATTTCCTGATGAAAATATGGTCCATCTCTCTAGGTGAAGAAAGTGGTGAAGACTGTGACCACCCGAACAGTGCAGCAGGTCCCCATGGGGCCTGATGGGTTACCCTTGGAAACTTCACCTGTCACAAGCAACTACGTCCAGACGATGGACAGGAACTTCCGCAAGAATGGCAACGGTGGCCCTGGTGGCTACCTGAACCACCCAGGCACGGCCACGCTTCCTCGCAACTACCATTACCCCGATGGCTATGGCCGCCCCTATGATGACAGCTACCCAGGCAGCGATCACAGCTATGGCAGCCTGTCCCGTGTCACCCGCATTGATGAGCGCTATCGCCCGTCTATGGACGCTTACCGGGCCCCCAGCCGCCAGGACATCTATGGCCCCCAACCTCAAGTACGTGTTGGGGGCAGTAACATGGACCTCAACCACTTCCACCCTGAGTCATATGGCCTGGAAGATGACCAGCGCAGTGTGGGCTTTGATGATGTGGACTACGGGCTTATGTCTGACTATGGCACAGCCAGGAGAGCAGGGACGCCATCTGATGCTCGACGTCGGCTCAGGTATTGAGTGTGTGGCAGCACGCATTGGGGCAAAGGATTGCTCTAGGGTACCTTTAACTCTGTTCTTTTCAAAGGAATCATAGAATTGTAGAATCACTTAGGTTAGAAAAGACCCACAAGATTAAGTCCAACCTTGCTGTAACAAGATGTAATATAATAGGTAACTCTGACCATAATTTGAGTTGTACTGCTTTTGAATTCTTGATGTTCTCTGCAACAGCTTATACCCTCAAGTCCTTCAAGTGTTCACTGCAGAGTGAATAGAAGGAGGGACAGTACCACAAGCCGAGTCAGGCATGGTTCGTGCAGGAAAACTCTTGTATCTGTTTCAAATTAGTTGTGTGCTTAATTGGTGGTTAATACTCAGTGCTAATTGAACCAGTTGTCCTGCAGCAAGGAGTTCCATGAGGTGGCTGGACATGGCCCTGGGCTCTTTCCTCTGCTCTACCTGTTCTATGAGCATGGTGAGAAGCATCCAGCTGCTCTGTCACTGGCTGAGGTTGGGTGCTGCAGTATTCATCCTATGCCCCAGTCTGGTTTATCTGCTGGGAAATGTGCCTGATGTCTGCTGGAAGCGGCAGTAACCTCACCATTGCATTCTTGCTGAGCTGAGAGTGGCATGCAGCCCTGAAGGAGTTGTGCTGAGCCTGGGGCTGAAGCAAACAAGGCTTAGTGCTGCAGTGCCCTAGGGAATGCTCTTGCAGGGTGGGACAGGCTGCTCGACCTGTTTGACAGTTGCAACTTCTCCCCTTCATTCTGCTATGGGTGATCAGCAGCTCTTCTGGCCTGACTGCTGTGCAGATGCCCTGGACAGGTAGAAGAGGGGTTGGGTGGTCCTTAACTGCCCTCCAGGTGTGCTTGCAGGCATCTTGGAATGTTACCTGCTGGAGGTGATGGCTGCCAGGGACAGGTATCTTGCACAGTTCTTTCATACTAGTGAACGTGGCTGCTGGCTGGCTGAGCCTCTCAGCTTGCTCTGCTTGCTGTCTGTGCTGCCAAGTGGAGTTTGGGGAGGTGCTGGAGTGAATTTGAACAGTGCTGAATAGGACTGGAGTGAGAAGCTGAGCCTAGACCCCAGCAATGGGGAAGAGCTGCTGGTGGGCTGGAATGTGCATCTGTTCCTGCTATGAGGATAGTCAGAGGGCTGACCGCAGGTTCCTTAGGCGGCTCCAAGGACAAGTAGCAGAGTCTTGAGAGGAAGGAAAAGAGGAGGCATTTGCCAGCCCCTGTCAGAGATCCACCCATTTCTCAGGGCGCATCCTGTAAATCCCCAGTAGCTCTTGGCTGCTGCAGAGAGTTGAAGGAGGAGCTTTGTCTTTTTGGCTTGTGCCAGCACGAGCGTTTCTGTTGCTGTGTTGAACCAGTTGGGGCAGTTGTTCTCCCACATTGATTTCCTCAGCCTTGTGTTGTGAAGTGTGTGCTGGTTAAAGGAGAGCTGGTGAGGCTGACTTGAGAAGGTTGTGAGAAGCCAGCTTTGGCAGTCCTGAGCCCTCATCTGGCCCCTCAGCATACTCCTTAAACAAAAGGGATAGGGCAGAGTCCAGAAGACAAGGACACGTGTGCAGCCCTTTCCTACGGCCCCATGAGCAGGCTCTCCCTCCCCATGCAGACCGATAAAGATCACTGCAATCTGTGGAATCCAGGCGCTGTTGAGCTTGGCTTGTCCCCCGCCTTCTCAGTTACCATCTCACTCAGCTGACTGGCTCACTGAGATGGCAGCAAGCAAGAGCAGCATCCCACCCCCTGCCTCCAAGATGTTTGTCTTGAGCAGGGGCCTGGTGTTTAATGACTTCCTTCAGAGAGGCAGCTTGCCAGGCACGTGGGGGACAAGGGAGCATGTTAGGCAGAGAGTGTGGTGTGTGTGTGCTAGTGGTATGTGGCCTTGTACTCTCTGTATGACTCTGCCTGGAACTCCCTGCCTGCGCGAAGGCTCAGCAGCAGCATAGAAGTGCTTTCCTTACCTTCCCCTGCCTTGCTACTCCATCCCATACCCCTTTTGCGATGCTAAAGGCATCTTACAGGGGTGAAGCCAGCTGCAGGCTGCGCTGCCAAGAGTTGAAATGTCTCTTCTGCAGTGTTGGCATTGGGCAGCTGTCTTTCTCCTGCCTTGTTATGCTGCAAGGACAGTGGTGGCCAAGGTGATATTCTCCGTTGCCAGACTGAACAGAATTCTTTGGTTGCCAGCTCTTGTGACTTTGTGCCTCTAGAGCTTGTGGTTTTGGCAAGTTCTATACCAGAGATTGTAGGAGAGATTGTGTAGGGAGCAGAACTTGTCACTGTTCTTTCTTGCTTCTTTATGTACCCACTCAGTCAGTGACAGAGTTCTTCCTATGTCAGATTTGGGAGCTTAGAAGTGGGATCTGAAGGTGGCTGAGCAGATGTGAGCCAGGGAGCACAGCCTCATCTTGGACCTGGGTTGTGCAACCACAGTGTGTAACACGATGGTCCCAATCGATGTAGCAATCAGGGTAATACAACCCCCTGCTCCTTCTGTCCCTGCTGGAGACTGCCAAATTCCTTTGCCCAGGTGGAGGGAGGGTTCTGTTTGCTGTGCAGGCTTGACAGCAATCTAAAAATAGGGTTGGAATCGGGGATTCTGTGTGCTTTGAGTGTGGGTAGTGGGCTGTATGCACTACTACCAGATAGAAGACTTGCTTGTACCAAGACTGGGTGTGGAAGCCTGGGGAACTTCTGTGTGATTTGCACTCACCAGCAGTATGTTGTGGGATGAACTTGCCCTCTAGTGGCTGTGAGCGTGAGTAGTTGTTTGTGGTGTTATGTGGGCTGGCTCAGCCTAAGGGCTGGGCTTTGCTACTACAGAGGTTACACAGAGAGCAGAACTCTGTGTCTGACCCAGAAGAGATCTGTTGGGTGGGAAACGACCCTATTTGCTACTGGGCTGCTCAGCAACCTCCTGCTTTCCAATCCATCTCGGAGATGCCTGGGGCTGGCCTCCAGCCGGGCCTTGTGTAGCTGTATGGGGAGAAAGAAGATACCACAGTGCTGCTCCGTAGCCTGGCTCCCTCCCCTTGAAGGTATGCTGTAGCAAATAGTGGTGACTGCATAGTGTGTGTTGTGTGTTGTTTTTTTTTCCCCATCCTCTACTGAGTTGGACAGGGCATAGGGCTCACACTGATGCTTGCTGTCTCCTAGGAGTTATGAAGACATGCTGGTGGATGAAGTGGCTCCCGACCGGTACTACTGGGCCCCCCTGGCTCAGCATGAGCGGGGCAGCTTGGCCAGCCTGGACAGCCTGCGGAAAGGAGCACCGGCCCCGGGCAACTGGCGTCAGCCAGAGCTGCCAGAGGTGATAGCAATGCTGAGCTTCCGCCTGGATGCTGTCAAGTCCAATGCAGCTGCTTACCTGCAGCACCTGTGTTACCGTAATGACAAAGTGAAGACAGAGGTGCGCAAGCTGAAAGGCATTCCAGTGCTGGTGGGATTGTTGGACCACCCCAAGAAAGAGGTACATTATGGTGCCTGTGGGGCTCTCAAGAACATCTCCTTCGGCAAGGACCAAGACAACAAGATTGCCATCAAGAACTGTGATGGGGTGCCTGCTTTGGTGCGCCTGTTGCGGAAGACTCATGATATGGACCTTACAGAGGTCATCACAGGTAACGGCTGTGGGGAGGTGAGGAGGTGCTAACCTGTTGGGTGAGCTGCAGGGTGCAGGCATTTAAAGCCCCCATGCCCTGACCAAGCACCTTCTGTATGTGGCTTTGCAGGAACACTGTGGAACTTGTCTTCACATGACTCCATCAAGATGGCCATTGTGGATCATGCACTGCATGCCCTGACTGATGAGGTTATCATCCCCCGCTCAGGCTGGGAGCGAGAACCCAACGAGGACTCAAAACCCCGCCACATTGAGTGGGAATCAGTACTCACCAACACTGCTGGCTGCCTTAGGTAAGGGAGAAGGGTTACAAACTGCTGGCAGAGAGCTGTAGTGTGCTGGGACTGCTGTAACACTCCATCCTGGAGTGGGAAGGGACTGCTTTGCTGGCTGTGAAGAAGCAACTCCTGGGACAGCCACTGTTGATGTGGTGACGCTTCTTGGTACTGGAGAAGTTTCTCTCTGTCAAGAGAAGCCAGAGAGGAAGGAGTCTTCCTTTGATTTGGACTCTTGGGAGTGGACTGCTCCTGGCTTGTCCTCATCTGTCTCCCCCATGCTGTGTTTCTCTTGATTGACAGGAATGTGAGCTCAGAGCGGAGTGAAGCCCGTCGGAAGCTGCGAGAATGTGATGGGCTGGTGGATGCCCTGATATACATCATTCAGTCTGAGATTGGCCAGAAGGACTCAGATAGCAAGGTACTACAGAGGGGATACCTGGGCCAGCACAGTTGGGCAGGATACACAGTGCTCTGCTGTTTATGGATTGTTCCTAGGTTTGTCCTGATAAGGACAAAAGATGGAAGGGAATCAAGGAATTTGAGCTGACAGGGCTATTTGAGGAACACCTAAACCAGGCACCTGCCTTTCCATACTTAGGAGGAGAGCCTTTGTAGGGTGTGACTCATGTACTGTGTGATTAGATGTTGGGCTCTCAGCCAACAGTTAGCAGTGGGAGTACTTGACCCTACAGTAGGACTGTGGCTAAGTCAGTGACTGTAGCTTTTGCCCAGAGATGTGGACTGGGCCCATGCTGCTCTGAGTAGAACTGTCTGGCTTTCTGTAGCTGGTGGAGAATTGCGTGTGCCTGCTGAGAAACTTGTCTTACCAAGTCCATCGTGAGATCCCCCATGCTGAGCGCTACCAGGAGACTCCTCTGGCCACCACCAACAATGCTGGGCCCCATGCTGCAAGCTGCTTTGGTGCCAAGAAGGGCAAAGGTTCGTTGGCTGGTGACATAAAGACACGCTTCAGTGGGGCTTGAGGGTGGTCTGGCATCTCTGTGATTTGTTCTCTCATCTCTTGTCTGAAGGCTAAATTGTGGCTTTCTCTGGAAACATGGTGGCTTGTGCCTTCCCTTGCGTTGGGAAGTTACTGCTTGACTCATTCAAAGTGTTTGACACGAGCTAATGGTGCCCTGGTGGGTTTCTGTGGTGATGGGATGGTGGTGGATAGATAACCACTAACTTCACATCTTCCTTTTTCTTATGTGTTGTCCCTTCCCCTCCCTTTGCTTTCTTGCCAAACGATCTGCCCCATGATGCTGTCGGCACTTCTCTCCTCCTGCCTCCCCTCTCTCCTGTCCTCCTCTCCGCTTCGCCAATAGACGAATGGTTCTCCAGAGGTGAGTGTGCTCTTGATTTTAATTTTTCCATGGTGAAAATGATTGGGTGCCTTCCTGAGCTCTTTGTTCCCCTGCAGCTGGCCTTGTGCTGCCTGCAATGTGACTAATGTCCTTGGTGGCATGTAGCTTCTGCTCACCTCTGGGTTTGTTCTTGTAGCAAGTAGCAAAAAGCTGCTGGGCTGATGTGGATGGGAAAATGAGGTGTCTTATGTCTCTGTGCTTACCTTTTAAAGGTAAAAAGCTTCCTGAAGACCCTGGTGCAGATACGGTGGATTTTCCCAAAAGAACAACTCCAGCCAAAGGTATGTTGTCTAGTGTGTTCAGGACTTGAATGTGTAGGGCTGCCTTCCTCCAAGCAGTTTGGGAAGGGGTGACATTGATAGATTTTTCCCCACTGAGAAGAGCCTCTTAAATGGGCAGAGGTTTGACTTGAAAGTAGTTTGTTTCCGGTTTCCCAGGCTCACAAGCTGTGCTGCAGGCAGCCTTGAGGAGGCCTGCTGGTCTTGGTGGATGTGAGTGCTACTTCAGAACAGGCTTGTTGTAACTGCGGAGGGAGCTGTTGCCCTCGGAGCTGAGGGAGGGCATGGTGGCACAGCCCTGCGAAGAGGCCCCCTCTGCTGTGGTTTTAGATTTGTCAGTGTCCTGCCTGCTCTTCTCTCCTGGATGTGAAGGATGAGCAGAATTTTAAACTAAAATGCCCTGCCCAGTGGAGTGTTCTGCAGTGTGAACATGAGGAAGGGTCACTCCAAAGCAGACATCTTACCTAATTCCAAAAATTGCAATCTTGAGGGCAGCAAATCATCACAGCCTCTCTATGGCCAGTGGTGCAGTAGCTATTGGCCATGGGCTTTAGTTCAGCTACTTCTGCCTTGAAACACTGTATTCTGAAGTCTGAAATTGATGTCTGGGCTGACTATCTGGGGTTTCTGTTGTTAAGGGACAACCTGTCTTGCCGTGTATCAAAGAGCAGACAGTACCTAGCAGTACTCCTTTGTAGAACTCTGTTGCTTGGTCTTGGGTACTTGCAGAGGTTATGAGTAAGTTCTTCCTCTCTGTGCTTCTCTGGCAGGCTATGAGCTCCTCTTCCAGCCAGAAGTGGTTCGGATATACATCTCCTTGTTAAAGGAAAGCAAGACTCCACCCATCCTAGAGGCTTCAGCAGGAGCAATTCAGAATCTGTGTGCTGGCAGTTGGACGGTGAGTGCCTTGTAGAGCTGTTGGTGTTCATTGGTGTTTAGGGGAATTTGGGGTGCGTCACTTTTTGGTGTCAACAGAGCTGTGAAGTGTCAAAGCTCTGGCATTCCAGGCTATTGCACTTTATGTGACTTGCTTTGAGGAAGATGTAATTCAGCAGCACAGCTCTAATGTGGACCACATCTCTGCTGTGCTGTTAAGGGTTCTTTGCTCTCTGCCATCTGTTTCTTTTCAAGGGCTGCCTGTGTCTCTTCCTGCAACCTGTTCTCTGCCACTTCTTCCCTTCTGCAGTCTGGAAGAAGGGAGTGTAGATTTGGGCTCACTCTGTAGTCCTACTGTACCTTTGCTCTGTATTCTTTGTGTATATGGAAAGATCAAACAAAAGTATGCTTACCTGGCTGGCGGGGGAGCTTTAATACCTGTAAATCAGCCCTTTCCCATTCACAGGCATTGCCTGGAGTTACTTGGAGATGGGTCAGGGGCCTTCATAGTGTCTCTTCCTATGGGTGAACTCAGGGCCCTTTGGTTTCTGAGGTGGGTGGGTGTTAAAGCTCCCAGTAGTGCCCCTGTGCTCAAGAGCGGTGTGAAGCTTTTCCTCCCTGGGTTCCACCGTGGGTTCCACCATTCTGCTCTCCCTGCAGTATGGCCGGTACATCCGCTCGGCACTCCGCCAAGAGAAGGGACTCTCAGCCATTGCTGACCTCCTGACCCATGACAGTGAGCGTGTGGTGAAAGCAGCATCCGGAGCCCTCCGCAACCTGGCTGTGGACTTACGTAACAAAGAGCTGATAGGTGAGAGCTGCAGGCACACTTCACATCCATCTGGCTTAAAACTTTTTCTAGACTGGGTGGTTAAGGATATGCGTGGGCACAATGGCTGCACAGGGGGTTTCTGTTGCCCATTTCCCAGATAAACATACACTGGGCTCGTTGGGAGATGCATCAGAATTGGTGACTAATCTCTGATCTTCCAGTAGTGACTTTCTTTTAGTCATTGTCCTTGCTCGCTTACGCCCAACTATTTGCCCTTTTTAGGTAAACATGCCATCCCCAATCTAGTGAAGAACCTGCCTGGGGGCCAGCAGACTCCAGCCAAAAACCTCTCTGAGGATACAGTGGTGTCCATCCTCAATACCATCAACGAAGTCATTGTAGACAACCTTGAGGCTGCCAAGAAGTTGCGGGAAACACAGGGGATTGAGAAGTTGGTGCTGATCAACAAAACTGGGTAGGCTCTGCTTTGAAGGGTAGTGCAGGGGGTGGAGAGCAGCTTTTCCCAAGGCTGCTTTGAGGCTGAGGATATTGCCAAACATCTTTTCCTTCACTGCTTTTTAGGAACCGCTCAGAGAGAGAAGTCCGAGCAGCTGCCCTCGTCTTGCAGACAATCTGGGGATATAAAGAGCTGCGGAAGCCCCTGGAAAAGGAAGGCTGGAAGAAGTCAGATTTCCAGGTATGGGGAGTGGTGGAGAAGTACCCTGTTCTAGCTTGGGTTCTGCTGCAGGGAGGAGGTGCTTCAGGAACTCATCAGTGTGTGATTTCAGCTCTTCTCTTGCTGCTGTCCTCAGAGACCCTTGAAGGTGTCCCTTCTGCCACTTCTCAGTGGGTGGGTGGTAGTGGAGCAGAAACACTCTACAAAGTATTAAGCCTTGAACATCAAATCTACCAGCAGGGAAAGTCCGCAGTGCTAAAGCCGTTGTGGAAGTACTGAGGGGGGAAAATAAAAATGATCCTCTAGTATTTGCTTTCCTTTCTAAAAGCTGCAACTGCTTCTTCAAGGCTGGGTGCTGCCCTGACCCAGCCTAGGTAGACTACCTCCATTCTTGTTTGTGGGTACATCCCCAGGGTCTTTGGAGCACCTTCTGGTCCCTTCAACTTCAGGTCCTTTGCTCAAGGATTGTGGGAGGGAAGCATTGCTGGGTCTGCTGGGGCTAGAGGGTTGCTGCGTGGTTGGTGCATGGAGTGTAAGTGGTTCTTCTGGTGCTCCAGGTGAATCTTAGCAATGCCTCTCGGACACAAGGGGGAAACTCATTTGATGACAGCACCTTGCCTCTCATTGACAGGAACCAAAAAACAGGTATGTGCCCTCTCTCCTGTTGGCATTTGTCCCCATTTTTAACTGCCTTGTTTGTACCCATCTTCCCTCTATACTCTTCTTCCCCAGCTTTCTTGGGTTCCCCAGGGGTTCATGCAAAACCATCAGCCTGGGGGGTTTATTTTTTTTTTTTCCTCAGGGCTATAAAGGTTGCTCAGAGTTTACATAGAATTTACAGTCCTATAGTATCTTTGGGCCAACAGTGCTGAGGCTGAAGCTCTATCTGGGCTTATTCAGCAGTTGATTACACTGCTGCTCATGGCTGCAGAGACTATGCCTGATCTGTTTTCTCATCCTTCTAGACAAGAAATCCTCCCGGGAGGAGATCCAGATGAGCAACATGGGACCAGGTAGGAAATGGTCTGGAGGAACGGCACCTTCTCTGATGTGCTGGGAACACCTTGCCCTCCTTTGGAGAGGATGCTGGCTGCCTCACAAAAAGGTAGTGCAACTGATGGTTTCCTGTTTACTTCCAGACAACTATTCCACACTTAATGAGATGGACCACAGCAGGACACTGGACCGATCTGGTGATCTTGGAGATACGGAGCCGGTGAAGGCAGCACCCTTGATGGTGAGCAGCTTTTCTTAATGAAGCTGGAGTAGGCAGAGGTGCAGGGAATGACACTTAGAGAACTGGGCTCCTGTGACTAACCCCCACCTGCTCCTTCCGCCCCTACTAACCCTGTGTGTCTGTAGCAGGAGGAGGGGCAGGAATCCCAGCCTGAGGCAGAGGAAGATTCTGCTGTGTTTTCCTCTGTGTCGGTATGTCCTGTGGCACCCTGTCCAATCTGAATAGTGGTGGCAAATCCTGCTGTGCTGTTAGGGGTGCTTTGGGCAGCCAAATCATGCTCTGATCACTGCAGTCTACAATCACTGTCTGATCCTGATCCACAGGAGCCGTAAACACATCTTCACTGATTGTCCCTACTCTGGTTGTGCTAACATTTCTCCCCTTCTCTCTCTCCACAGCAGAAGATCTAGCTGCTATCGCTGCCTCCACTCAATTTGGTTGATAATATATTTTATATATATAAATATATATAACTCTTTGTGGTGGAATGGACCGAATTTTTTTCAACTTGTTTTTTTTTTTTTTTTGCTGGACTGTTTGTGCCAACTAGCCAGCCAAATGACTGGGCCTGGTCCCACAGGAGGCAGCCCAGGCTGCTCTGCCTCCTCTCTGTGGCTGCATCTCCCTGTTCTGGGACAACTATCGATAACTCTTCCTCCCTGTCCTCCACCACTTCCCTTCCTTCAGAGAGGAGGCCCTCCTGCCTGACTGCCTGCGCCAACTGGCAAGGATGCTGCAAAACAATTCCAGACCTCTGCCTTGACCAGGAACTGCCTCCTCTGCCTTGCCTTCCTTCTGCTTGGAGTCTACTGCGGGGACAGCGACCAAGACCTTACTTGCCACCTTCCTTTGTTGCCTATAGGATATTTTTCTGTGTGTGGGATCACTCTTGTGCTGAGGCTGTAGGGACAAGAGCATCCCTCCCTGGTGGCAGCAGGACTGGGATGTGAAGGAGGCTAGAATCACAGGGGTGTTGGTGGAAAGGAGAAGCAGCAATAACTCTTCTTGCTTTGCTCTAGATGAGGCTTTGGGGGTGTGGGGAAGAGGGATCTATCCTAGCTCTGACTGTTTGGCCTGGCTCTGGATCCTGCTGGGGGAACAGGGGTCTGGATGGGCAATTGAAAAGAGGAGGGATCCTTATGTAGGGAGAGGGTCTGTGTGGTGTGTGTGGGGCAGGACTCTCTGCCCTGGGGCTGATCTTTCCTTGGGGAAGGAGTAGGGTAGGAGGAGAAGCAGCAGGGCTTTTGGGGCCGGATTTCTTTGGGAACTGGCTGAAGTAGCGGTGGGTCTGCGAGGGCATGCACAGCAGGTAGGGCCTGGATCCCAACCACCCCCATGCATCAGCTGCCTGTGGCAGTGCCCCCTCAGACTTCTCTTGACATGTGCCTTTCTTTTGCCACTGTGAAATAGCTCTTTGAATTGTACTGTTCGGCTTCGCTAGGGGAAGCGGTGTTCCATGCTCCTGGTGGGGCTGAGCTGGAAGCCCAGCGGGGAGGATCCCAGCCCTGCTGCATTTGGCTGCCACTGTGGAATATGGAGCAGGGCTCTCCCCTCTCTCTTGTCCTGGGGAGCCCTGGCTGTCCTGGGATCATCTCTGTGGTGGTGGGGGCATGTTTGGTGCTGTGATCTTCTGGGTGAATAAGAGGAGGCTTAGGCTCACTGTGCAACTGGAAGCCTCCTTGCAAGGCTGCAAACTGGAGATGGAGCCCTCCCCAGTACGCACACTCGTGCCTCGCTCTTCCAGCTCCAGCCACACCTCAGCTCCGTTTGGTTTTGTTCTGGGGTCTAACTTCTCTTTTTCCTTTAAATATGTAAAACACTAATTCTTTTAATTTTTTAATTCCAGATGAACCAAAAAAACAACCCACAAAACCAAGCTTCCCCCTTCCCTCCTCCTCTGCGCAGGGCAGGGGAGCTGGCTGCAGGGTGAGGGTGGAGGGGGCAGGAGCACCCCACTGTTCCTTGTCTGATTCCTGTGCACACTCTTGTAACGCTTTTCAAACAAAATGATTTTTTTATATAAATAAAGTTTTTAAAGTGTGTCTTTTTGTCGGTATGTTTTGGATATGAGGCTGCCCCCTCTTCTTTCTTAGCTTTATAGCTAGGGCTGTCCTACTCAGCTGGACATCAGCCACTGGGGTTGGTGTCTGCTGGAAGATAGTAATGGGAGGAGCTGAACCACTGTGTAGCCCCAGAGTACAGCTTTCTCCTGCTGTGCCTCTCTCTAGCACTTAGTTGACTTCTATTTATTTGCACAAGTTAAGAAATAGCGTAATTTTAATCTGGCAACAACAGTGACTATAAGAGAAGTGGCTGAGGGAAGCCTGCTCAAGTGAAAGCTGGGGTTTTGTGGGTGTGAGGCCAGGACTGTCATGTACGAAAGGAACAATGCTGTGGTTGCGGAGGAGTAGGATAACAGGGGCTGTTTGCTTCAGCTAGGGCAATGCTGGGGATGCTGAGAGGGGTACAATCCTAGGGATTTTTGGCTCAGCAGGGGCAATGCTGTTGGTGCTGATGACGGGGAAGCCAAGCAAAGCAGCAGCTCCTAAAAGCACAGAACTTGGAGCTCAAAGGAAGAGCTTGTCATGGCAGGGCTGGCAGTACATCTTGTCCCCGTGCTCACGGAAGGTGCCTTTGTGCAGCTGGCTCAGGCAGTAGGCACAGATGAAGTGCTCAGGGTGGTACTTGCGCCCGGCAGCTGTGATGCAGCGGCCAGTGATGGGGTGCCCACAGCCATGGCACACGCTGCCCTGCCGCTGGTGGAAGTGCAGCTCGCAGTAGGGCCGGCCCTCCAGTTCAAAGAAGGAGCCACTGGGGAAGCTGCTCAAGCAGTCCTGTGGGGGAGAGAATCATTAAGGTTGGTAAAGACCTCTAAAACTGCCTAGTCCTACTGCCAACTCATTCCTACTATGCACACTTAGGAGTGTCCCTCAGTGCCATATCTGCGTGCTTCTTGAACATCTCCAGGGGTGGTGACTCTATCACCCCTGTGGGCAGCCTGTGCCACTGCATCACCACTTTCTGAGAACAAATTTTTCCTAATAGCCAGCCTGAACCTCCCCTGGTGCAACTTGAGGCTATTCCCCCTCATCCTTTCAATGTTACCTGAGAAAAGAGGCCAACCCCTACTTCCCCCCTACCTCTCTTCAGGTCATTGTAGAGAACAATAAGGTCTCCCCTGAGCCTCCTCTTCTCCAGACTGAATCATCACAGCTCCCTCAGCCATGTGCCATCAGAGCTGTGCTCCAGACCCCTCACAGCTTCACTGTCCATCTCTGGACACACTCTGTGTCCTCAAATGTCCTTCTTCTGGTAAGGGGCCCCAAACTGAACATAACGCTCAAGGTGCAACCCCACCAGAGCTGAGTACAGGGGAAGGATCACCTCCCTGCTCCTGCTGGCTGCGCTATTGCTGATACAAGCCAAGATGCTGTTGGTCTTCTTGGCCACCTGGGTACACTGCTGGCTCCCATTTGGCCATCCCTCAACCAAGTAATTAAAGGGAGAAGGCTGGCATGGCTTTGAAGATGTGCCTGCCCTGCTGCCCGCTCACCGCGCAGACGAAGCACTCAGGATGCCAGACGCCCTGCAGAGCCGACAGGTAGTTGTCCGTCAGCGGCCGCTCACAGCCCTGGCACTTGGGGGCAAAGAGGACCACGAAGTCCTGGAAGCAGTAGGGTTTCCCACCACGCTCATGGAAACCTGTGTAGAAGGCAGTGGGATGGGCACTGGGCTATAGAAAGGCTGAGATGGAGAGATACAGGTGCCAGGCAGGGTTATGGGGGAGCAAGGGGATGTGCCCTGGATACAAACCGTCATCTCCAAACACCTTCCCGCAGTGGGTGCAGAAGAAGTGCTCGGGGTGCCATGTCTGGTCCATGGCGGTGAGGACTTTCTGTGGGCACAGGAGAGGTGAGGCGCTGGGTACCGGGGCAGAGAGGTGGGCAGGGCCGTGCTTACCTCACGGATGGGTCCAGCGCAGTAGGCGCAGCGTGGGGAGAAGGCCTGGTGATAGTCCTCCTCGCAGTACGCCTGCCCGCCACGCTCAAAGAAGGGCCGCCCGCCCAGCTCTTGCCCACAGTGGGCACAGGTGAAGTGCTCAGGGTGCCAGGTTTTGCCTAGGGCCGTGAACATCTGCAGGATAGAGATGAGTGAGGGGCCTGGGGGCTGCTGTGAGCCCCACACTCCACCCCTTGCCGGCAATGGCCTTGCGTGGCTCACCTTGCCGGCGATGGGCTTGTGGCAGGCGGCACAGACAGCGGCAGGAGCAGCGGTGATGCCCAGCTCCTGCAGGTCCCGCGTCAGGCCACCAAGCATGTGGTCCAGTGAGTGCTCAGGGTCTGCCGGCGCTCTGGCTCCTTGCCCCACCGCTGCCAGCTGCTGGGATGGGGTAGGTGAGGGATGGGCTCTAGCCTACCCTGTCCTGCCTGCCCCAGGATGCAGCTCACCTTGCTTTGCATCTGGCCCAGGTCAGCCAGGAGCTCATCCAGCTGCCGGGCGGCCGCTGTGGGTTCCGGTGAAGCAGGCAGTGGTTGTGGGGTCGGCATGGGACTGCTGGGCACAGCAGAGAGCAATAGGTACTGCAGTTTTACCCCTAAGACTGAGGAGCATGTGGGACAGAGCATCTTCCCTTAACCCCAAAAAGCTGCTCTGTCCCCACAAGCCGTGGTAGGGGGCATACTGGAAGCCCACCCCTCACCGTGGCAGCAAGCACAGCAGGATGTGCCTCCCTCACCCCAGCTCACAGAAGGACTTGGTTTTTGTGGGGACATTGAGGAAGTCAGGTGAGCGTGTCTGAACTAAGGAAGGGGTGACCCCAATGGCTGTATTTTACCTGTACACAGATTCCAAACTTTCACCTGAAGGCTGAGACCGAGGTGGCAGTGGCACCTGAAAGGACAAATCCCTGTGGCTGAGACCCCAGCACCCTTCAGCATTCACCCAGCACTCCCACCCCTGTTGTGGGCAGAGTGGGGCCTCAGTGCAAGCCCCATTCCCAGACCCCAAGCATTACCTTTGGGGCTGCTGATGTAAGTGGCTTCTGGTTGCTGGGAGCTGGGGGCTTGTCTGGAGGTGCATCCTGCTGCCTGCTGCTGGGTGTCAGCAACATGTAGCTTGTTGGGGCCGGCTGGGAGCTCTGCTCCAGCTCTGCCAGCAACGCATCTGCATGGAGAGATGCAAATAGGAACCCACTGCCCCCCCTCTGTGCCCCAGGCATAAGCTGCTTCCACTTTACAAAGGAACATCTATCACCCTGAAGTTTCTTCAAGCACAACCCTGGCAGAGGAAAGCTCACCCTCAGTGCTTCCTGTGCCCCAGAGTGGTGGAATCCATATGGAGGATAAAGCCCTTTCTACTTTCAGCTTTTCACCCTCATGACAGGACATGGTGACAGGCATTCCTGGCAGTGCAGCTGCCCCCCAGGCCCCACCTCCCCGCCTGGGGCCAGGGCACCCCTGTTCATGGTGCCGCCTTTCTCAGCAGGCTGTTGGGCCCCACTGCGCACAGACAAGATTGCACCGTCACTGAAGCCCGCTTCCTGTCTTTGAGCGGTCTCCATTTTTGGCAAAGTTCAACCGCCCGTCTGTCTCCCGAGATGGAGGAGCAGCCCTGCTGCGGTCCCTTTCATGCCATCCCCACCTGCCCCAGAAATGCAAGGAAGATGAAGCTCCCCAACCCACCAGGACAGGACCCTGCAGTGAGCCTGGCCACGGGGCCAACTCAGCCTTCCCCAGCACCAGAGGGACCCAGCTTACCCAAATCCTCCATCCTGCCTCTGCAGGGCAGTGTGAGCAGAAGGCTGGGCTGCACCAGTGATCAGTTCCGCTCCCCAGCCTTGCCTCCACCCCTGACGCCAGGGCTCATCACTGGGCTTCTTCCTTTGTGGGTTGCGCATCACATGCAACAAGTAACAAGTGATGAAGGCTGGGGCCAGAAAGGGAACAAACCGAGCAGTGGCTGACCAAAGGGCTCCTGACTTGACAAGGAATCCAGGTTCCTTGTGGTCGTCTGCTGGGATCCACAAGCACTACATGGCAGAGATAGCATCCCCATGTGCAGCAGGCACCCCTGCATCCCCCCAGCACATCTGTGCCTTTATGAGGAGGGGACCAACACCACATCCTAGCTAGCCCCCTTTGGATGGTTCCAAGGCTGCTGTAAAGCTGTGGGAGCAAATGATACTCGCTGTTCTGGCAGAGCCCATGGCTCCCTGCTACTTCTCCTGCAGTAACACATCTCATCCTGCTACATCCTCACCTCTGCCATCCCTCCCATGCCATGGGAATCTCTTTGATCTCCCTCCCACATTCCCTGGCGTCACATCTCTGCTGCCACCTCCTCTATTTCACCCTTGGCAGTTGGAACCGGCAACCATTTGTAATCAGCTCAGCCACAGGGCTGAATTAAGCCCTTTTGTACCAAGCTAGCACACCAAGTTTCATTTAGTTACTGACATTCTCCATGCTGGTGACAGCTCTTTTGTTACCATCCCACAGCGAGGACATTCAGCAGGGCGCTGTGTCAGGAAAAGCCACATGGGAGCCAAACCCCAGGCCCCACAGCTTGTTTCAGGGCGAGCAATACAAGAGCCACCCAAAGGCAAGATGAGTGTGGGTGGTTACACTCTTACACTCTTACTGTGGCTCTGAAGCAGCGTGGTTGTGCCAGACACTTCCCTTTTTGCAAGTAAAAGAACCTTCCTGTCTGCAGAAGGTCTTGCGCTGTTTTCAGGCACCTCAGTGACTTGACTGTCCCCTCAGTGCAGATATGGCCTCTACTGCAATGAAGCACCTGAAGCTGTAACGCTGTAAAACTCCAGCTCAGTGGATGCAGATGCTGAGCCGTCCTGAGCTGAGCTGCATTTCCAATGACTTCAGCCAAGCCATTGTGATGAGTATGAAGCAATCGCATGCCCTGCCTACAAAGCAGCGATTAACCCAGAGAAGCTCTCCTATCAGGATGGACACCTCCTTCCCACAGCCTGGGGCTTGGCCAGAAGGAATCAGGCTGTGTTTCTCCACAGAACAACAGGTTACTTGAGCGCCCTCACAGCCTCCTGATCGATAGACTGGAATTAAACTCTAAACGCCAACACAGGGCTGCTTAAGGCAGGAGGGCTCGGCACGCCCCCGCAGGGAGGCGAGGCGGACAGCCCGCAGCCCCCAGCGTGCCCCGCGCCCACTTCCGGCCAGGCCGCGCCAGCGCCCCGTTGGACTACAATTCCCGGCAGACGGGGCGCATGCGCTGAGAACTGGCGGAAGTGGGCGGAGCTCCCGGCGCTGGCCCCGCCCCCCTTGCGCCGGCCGCCATTTTGTCACCGACTTTCACCCGCCGCCCGACGGGGCGTTTTTTTTTTTCTTAAAGGAGAAGCGACAGCCCCCAACCAGGGCCCGCCACCGGGCCCCGCCGCGCCCGCGAGCGGCGCCGCATCCCGTCCGCAGGGAGCGGCCGCGCGGGGCGAGGGG
>JAPSGF010000256.1:117876-138756 GCA_035772895.1 Perdix hodgsoniae | reverse complement strand
GGATACAGAAATTTCTGTCACAGGTGGAAAGGATAGAGTTTTGCTTCTGATTTTCAACTATAACTTTAAAAATCTAACTCATTTTAGAAAATCATTTTGTTAATTTCTACTTGTTCTTAAATGACAAATTGCCTCTGCTCTAGGGAAAATTTATGAACTGCATTCAATAGTACCATCTGTTGGCAAAAACAGTTGGTACGTCTACAAAACTAATAAAAACATAAAATTATTTATTGACTTGAAAAACACACTACAATTCAGAAAATGTTATGCTTTTCTTAGGTTCTGTTTTTACTTATATTTTATTTTCTTTCCTGCTTTGTATTAAAATTCCCCTACTATTGAATCTAAATCCAACACATTGGAAACTAGCTGCTTGATTCATCTAGAATACTTGATTGACCTGCAGAGACCCTTTAATTTTACTTCAAGTTAAACAACAGGACATGTCTAAATACATTTAGCACTTGATTTGTTCTGGTTTTTTTTTTGGTTTTCTTTTGTTTTTGGTTTTTTCTTTTCTCTTACGTTAATCTAATCATTGTACTGTATATAAAGAATCAATGTAAATAGGAAAGTACTGTAATTCTTACATTAGAATATCTGTACATATTACTTATATTTTTCTAATTTTATGCATTTCATCTTGCTTTTATTTGATTTTTCTACTAAATGTTAATACGTGTGTGCTAGTAAAGTCCTATATCTGCCTTTACAATCACTACTTTTTGTTGTTACTGAATGTGTCATTTCATAATCTCACAGAATCACAGAATGGCTCGGGTTGGAAGGGACCTCCAGGATCATGAATCTCCAACCCCCCTGCCATGGGCAGGGCTACCAACTTCCCCATTTAATACTAGACCAGGTTGCCCAGGGCCCCATCCAACTTGGCCTTGAACACCTCTAGGAATAGGGCATCCACAGCCTCTTTGGGCAGCCTGTTCCAGCATCTCACCACTCTCTCTGTAAAGAACACCCTGACATCCAACCTAAATCTCCCCTCCCTCAACTTAAAACCATTTCCCCTCATCCTGCAGTTATCTACCCTTTCAAAGAGTTGATTCCTCTCCTGATTGTAGGCTCCCTTTAGGTACTGAAAGGCTGCAGTTAGGTCACCCTGGAGCCTTCTTTTCTCTAGGTTGAACAAACCCTACTCACTCAGCCTGTTTTCATAGGGGAGGTGCTCCAGCATCCTGACCATCTTTGCGGCTCTCCTCTGGACCCTCTCCAACAGCTCTCTGTCTTTCTTGTACTGGGGGCTCCAGACCTGGACACATACTCCAGATAGGGCCTCACAAGAGCAGAATAGAGGGGGACAATCACCTCCCTATCCCTGCTGGCCACCCTTTTTTGATGAAGCCCAGGATACTATTTGCTTTCTGCACACTGCTGGCTCATGTTGAGCTTTTGATTTATCAAGACCCCCAGGTCCTTCTCTGCAGGGCTCTTCTCAAGGACTGCTCCTTCCAGTCTGTATGGATGCCTGGGATTTCTCTGGCCCAAGTGCAGAACCTAGCACTTTGCCATGTTGAACCTCATTAGGTTCATGTGGGCCAACCTTTCAAGCCTGTTAAGGTCCCTCTGAATGGCATCCCTTCCTTCCACCATGTCAACCACACCACTCAGCTTGATGTCATCATCAAACTTGCTGAGGGTGCACTCAATTCCATTGTCAATGTCAGTGATAAAGATATTAAAGAGCACCAGATCCAGCAGACTCCTGGGGGATGCTGCTCGTTACCAGCCTCCACCTGGACATAGAACTATTAATCACCACCTTCTGTCTGCAGGATTTCAACCAATTTCTTATCCATTGAATGGCCCACCCATCAAATCCACATACCTCTAATTTGGAGATAATGATGTGGTTGGAGACCATGTCAAAGGCCTTGATCAAGTCCAAGTAAATGACATCAATCGACTTCCCCTTGTCCACCAATGTTATCACATCCATAGATGGCCACCAGATTGGTTAAACATGACCTTCCCCTGGTGAAGCTGTGCTGGCTGTCTCGGATCACATGCTCATTCTTCATGTAATCAAGTATATCATCCAGGAGGATCTGTTTCATGATCTTCCCAGGTACAGAGGTGAGACTCGCCGTTCTGAATCTCATCAGCTGTGTTAGTGGTTCTTTCATGTTGTAAGTTCTATTTGCCTAGACATGATTAGTCAGATTTCTTTAGTCACATAACTTTAATATTTAACTCTGGGATAAATGAACAAATACATAAATAAATAGGCAGGCAGGAAGACTGAAATTTTTGGCATCTGTTCGCATTTTAGCTAGTGAACAACTTATATTATCCACGTGATACAATGTAATGACACTAAAGGAAGACATTATACTGTATTCTGGGAAGTAGGCGATTCAAGAGCAGGTTGGATGCAGCCCTGGGCAGTCTGATCTATTGGGTGAACCTGGGTGGGTTTTAAAGTCCCTTCAAACCTAAGACATTCTATGATTCCTCTCTGCACGTGGAAAAGAAAGCAAAACAAAGAAACAGACAATAATAATAAAGCACACATACCCAAAAAAATGAATAATAATCACCCAACACTACACATTCTGAAAAAAAAAAAAAAAAAAAAATAGCAAAAATAGTCAGTTTGCTACAGAGCTTTTTTCTAATATGCAGTGACACTCTTCTATTTTAAAAGTAAGATATTATAATGGCCTCCTACTCTTTATTGTGTAAGGTTCACTAAGAGTTAACAGACCTCACTGAGTTTTTTCAGTTTCCATAATGTTATATATTTTGTATCCAAAAGTAAGCCACTAATGTGACAGAAATATTAGCAAATTACATTGCCTTATTATTGTACTATGTTAAGCTATGATACTTTTTTTTTCCCACAGATTAATTTTTCTTTTCTCCACTAATATAACATGAAAATCACAAGATTAAAAAAAGACTGTATTGATTCAGTAAAAAAAATCTTAGTCCTCTATTAAAGTGAAAGTTACTTCAGTAGTTTGAATTTCTGGTTCTCCCATTTCAGAAACTGCTCTGCTACTTAAAAACCACCTGAATTTTAGATCTATTAAGTACGTAGTTATGGTGCATTCAAATATTTTTGTATATATGTGCTCCTTTGTGGATTATCTTATTCAAATGCCAGTCCTGCAGACACAAAACACACAATCAAGGACATGCACTCTCAGTTAATTTGATTAGTTTCACTCACCTCCAACTACACATATTCCCAGTACCAATGGCTTTCTTAGACTGGATAGTAAGAAAAAATTAGATTTTTTAAAATTAGATTCCATCATTTAAAAAAAAAAAAAAAGGGCACATTTTTTTTCTTTGAATGAGGAGAGACAGATTCTGCTCAAACTCTTTTGAACAGATTTTTTTTCAGTGAAAATATAAGCTAGAGTGAATAAATCAACTGGTCTTCATGTATTTACTTCATACATAATGTATTCCTCCTGTTTTTGTATGATAAAAACCATTTATTGAGCATCAGTACCCGAATTATACCAGTTTTGATGTTGGATCCTAAGACTGTCATCTAGTATGGAATAAACAAAGAGTGTCTGTGAGCAGCTGACCAATAAATTCGACTTCATCACAAATTCAATATCATCCAGCAAAGCATTGGGATATTGCTGGCTTCAGTTTATGAAAAAGGATTTCCACAGAGAGTGTGTCAGTCATTCAAAAGGATGGTTGAAAATAACTGTTGGATTGGCATATTCATGATCACAGGAGACCAATGTAAATGTCATGAACTATCGGGAAAAAATAAACTGAGTGCTAATACTACCTCTCATCTGTTCCCAGTGTGCACAGATAAAAATTTTATCACAACAAACAGCATGGTAGTTTGCATGCATTATTAAATCATATGCATACAAGAGGGTTTGTAATTAAACAGAAAGACTTACTAGGATTATCATAACTGACAATGATTAGAGTCCGCAAAGTCCAGCTGTAAGTCAAGAGACCAATGTGTATGATTGCTTCTAATTTGTATGACAATTTGTGAGTTATTAATTTATAACACTTTTAGATGCTGCCACAGGGGAGTAGCGTGTACAATTAGTCTTTCAGTGTGCATATGTCAAACATGAATAATAAATGTTGAACATATAGCATTATTTATATGCAGTCACTTTTATCTGTCATAATAGCAAGAACTTTATTGCAATGAGCAATTTAAAGCAGAAATTTAGTAAAAGTGGACTATGTTGTATGTATTACTATGTATGAGCCCTTCTTGTATGCCTTCTGTTACACATTTTTAGTAACAAAATCACATGCCTGCAACTCCTAAGGGTTTATGATGTATTTCAGTGATGAACAATTTAGCCTTAAGGTACTTAATTCATATAATAAAGCCTGTGACATTTACAGAAATTCTGGAGGTCCATATTCAGCCAATTATATATACAAAACCTTGCAGTTAGTTAACGTGTGCAGAAGGTTTGTAGCACTCCTTTCTCAATAAAACTGAAAATAAAGAATGTAGTTTATCAAAATAAGTAACACTTTGTAGCTTCTTTCTTTTGTAATCTGAGATGAAGTGAGGTGTCCTACAGCTTAACTTTGTTTGTATTTTGTTTTATTTACTCTGTCTGAATAGGTTGTATATTGAGCATCTGGATTTGGGCAATGCTGAAGCTGTCAAGTAGTTGATTTCATTGCTCCTTAAAAGAGAAAGAGGAAAAAAAAAAAAAAAAAAAAAAAAAAAAAAAAATGAATTTATTGTCTCAGAAGTCCTATCACTGAAAAACTAACCGTGAGATAAAAGTACATCCCCAACCTGAAGCTCCAAAAGGAGAACATTTTTCATATATAAAAATACAATATAATATGATTTATGTTTCACAGCAATTAATCGCAAATGAAACTCTTCTGAGCTCTGCTGGGACTTTTTGGTCTAATCACAGATGAGTAGTGACCACGACGAACTAAGATGCTACAGAGAAATTTAATTTCATGTGCCTGTACATTGATTTCATTTTTCTCGTATTCTATCAGTTTAGCTCAGCTTTAACTGTGGACTGACTTTTACTACTAGATTATGGAAAGCTTAGCATAATGAAGCCCAGCATCTTCTGACATCTTAAGTTCTGTAGGATTTCAAATAACAATCCTTATTTTTTTTCCCTTCATGATCAAGTCCCCAACACTTGGAAACGATTGCTGAGTAAAACAATAACTTGAATAGATTCAAATATTTTATATCAAATAGATACCTTATTTATGCACTGTGCAAAATTGATTGCCCTTTAATTTTCGATTATTGCACTGAAATGTAAGCTTTATTTTTCCCTATCTTTATCACAAGACATATCATTAGAGGTCAAGAACCATGCTTTATTAATAATCCATTTCAGTGTACTTGCTATTAAATTTCTTTTGCAATTTTAATTGTTACTTGGTGTTGGCCATCACTATCAACAAATGCTGGAATATTCTGTACAAGACAGCAGTGTATGCATGTTTAATTTCAGTTCTTCCTTAACTAGTGAATACAAAGTTCATTATCATAAACAGGAAAGTTATGATGCCCATACAACAGGTCACTAACAAGTCATTCATTAGCAGTAACTTTAGTACTCATATCTCTGTTGTGGCTTAAAAGAAGGTTGTTCGTCTATACCAACAGATTTCTATGCTATGACAACAAACAGTCACATACAAATTCACACTTGTTCCTTGTCTGTGGATAAGACCTTCTTTTTCTGCATTTATTTTCTCACATTTTGCCTGTGTCTTGAGCAGTCATTTGCATGCCACTGGTCTCAATCTGCTTAACCAGCACACACTGACAGGGACTTCTAATGAGCAAGTGTATCACTTGTACCTTGTTATCCTGTTGTCTGCTCTTCCTCTGTAGAAATGCAGCACAGGGATACAAATTTGTTTCACATTTAGTTGCTCATCCAGACCTAGAGATCATTCACTTTCAGTCATGAAAAAGGGAGGAAGGCAGTCTTTTTTCCTGGGTCCTTATTTCCGGCTCTGTACCAGACATGGAGTTCTGAGGAACGCTGTATACCAGATAACTCTACATATAAATTTCAATACTTGGCTTCCACATATGTAATTTTTTATTTTTTATTTTTTTTTTCTTCTGAGAAACCCTATAGCCTGCAATATATTGCTGACTATATATTCCCTCCTGATCTTTATTTTATAGGAAGAGTGTTGAGAATTGGACAGAAGGGTAATTATACCATATCTCCATAATGAGAAGCTGGAGAGGGGAGGGAGGGGGGAATACAGGAGAAAAAGGAAGCAAAAAACTAAGAATGACAAAAAGAGAAATGGTAACTCTATGCAGAAATCCATACCTGCCTCTAATTTGTGAGAAGTGGAGGTCTCAGGCTTTGGGTACAGCTGTCATAAATGAAATGAATGAAAAGTACTGACTTGAACAAGACTTAATGAAGTGGGAGAGATCTGTGTTGGGTTCCAGCTGCCAGAGGAGTTGTGTGCAGAGCACTCAAAAAGAGAAGTCAGCTCCATAGACTGGGACCCTGCACATGAAGCACAGCATGGATACTAGGTTCATAGGACCAAGCTCTATCTGCTGCAGGGAATAACAAGAGGGAGAGAACACAAAATTGTTTCTTCTCTCCAGTAGTAAATATATTCTTAACTTCATTTTTACTGAGAGAAGGTGAGGGGCTTGCTTGATGAAGGCATGTACATGTGGCTTTTCAAAATGATGTTGGCAATTAGACAACAGCTCACAATGGAAAAAAAAAAAAAAAAAAGTTCTTTATTGACATCCCAGATCTTCCTCACTTTCTTGCCCTGTCTTGGACTGAAGGCAGAAAAGTAGGTTTTTTAAAGAATCATCACAAGGGCTGGGGAGGGCTGTCTTTACCAACTATCCATTACAGGATGCCCTGAGGCAGCTCACAGAAGTCAAATGAAATCGAGGATCCTTTTTTCAAGGATCCACAGTTTGGTCCTGAATTCTATACACTTTTTAGGCTCAATATAATCTAATTCTGTCTGATGAATGACCAGCTCTCTGTTTCTTGTCTCTCGATTTCCTTTAACTCAAAAGGCAAGATGTCAAAGCCTTAAAGGGATTCAATCTTTTACTCAGGTTGATAAACCTTCGATGTGCACTGCCTGTAGGCTAAGCTCAACTCAAGCTAATGGATTCCTCTGTTCTATGGATGACTGACATAAAAAGACAATAGAATAAGGAGAGAGTTAGATACATAGTAGCAAGTAAATCCTACTAATCAGAGCAGGAAAAAAATTATTTCAGAACACTACTTTGGCTAAAAAACTGCAGAAGGGCCAAGATGCAGATGTCATGTGTAAAATGGGGATGAGGTAACTACAGCATGCAATGTTATTTTCCCATCTTTTACAGACGGTTTAGGAAATTATTGGATTTGACCGTAGGCAAAATATCCAAAAGGTGATAGGAAATAAAGCAGAAATAGACAGTTTCAGATAGGGTCACAAGCTGAATATCTATTAATATAATGTATTACATCCATGAATTGACTGACTTACCATTGTGGGATGCAAAACCTTTCAGCCTTCAATAATTCCAAAATACACAATTATTTTTTTTTTGTCAGCTGTTTTTTTTCTTCCACCTGCACAATTTCACTCAAATTTCATATTAAATTTCCTTTATCAAGTGGTTTCTTTCTCATTAGCCATCCACTTAATCAGAATACATCTGGATCTGAATTACAACTGAATTTGTTCAAGAAAATCTAAAGCTCCTCCCAACTCCTTTCATTCAGGCTCCTTTTCCATACCAATATTATTCAACATGCCTGAAAATAAATTGTTTATTAAGTTAGAAACCTTATTTCAGCTACTACCCTGCAGCAAATTGAGGCTTTTCCCCCGTATTCTGGTGGTCTTCATTCAGCATAGCAAAAACTACTGTTTTCTGATGATGTTCTTTTTTTTTGGTAGGTTTTGTTTTTGTTATGTCATGGTCTTTGTTTTTCAGATTCTTTTTAACCAGGAAATAAAAAACTACTTAGGTCTGATTTTGAACATTGACTCTTTGAAAACTGGTGCTTACTAAAGAGATATTAATTATTGCAGAAAAATCTTAGGTGCTGACCAAGGTAAAATTGCTGCAGTTATCTACTTGGAAACATATAGTAAAAAGAAGAAGAAATGTTTCCAAAAAGTATTTCTAGTTCACAAGGATGATCTACTTTCCATCTTCCTTAACTGTTTATCTATCTTAGACTTTTTTATTTCTAAGGATATTAATTCACGTGAAGTAGTAATTGCTGAAGTTCCAATACCTAAACTGTTCAAGCATAACTTCTGGTATATTTTGGCTGCTGAAGTTGATAATTCTATATGTGTTGCTAACATGAAATTCAAAGAGAAATACAATACATTCATTATTAAATATATTAGGCTGTAGTGTTAGCTGCAAATTTGAAAACTTTTCTGAAAAAATTCACCTGAACACTTCATGAGAATTAGAATAATTGAATTTGATTACATTGTAGTAATCATATAATGCTTCCTTGCATTTGTGTTCTAATGCACTTTCTGAATGTAGTAAAGGAATTACAGTTTAAAATCTGAGTTTTTTTTTTCTTTTAAGCTAGTTAATTAGATAAATATGAAAAAAATACAAACAAACAAACAAACAAAAAAACCCCTCAGCATAAGTGATCCACAATAATTGCATTTTTCAAAGAACATTTCATAACTTACAGGCTTTCACAGCTCTTACAGCGTTGGTTTTTAACCTACTAATTATCCAGCCTCAACTGTATTTTTGAAGATCAGTCTTCAGTTTGGAGATACAATCAAATCAAAGAAAATATGTTCATTGGGCTCATTATTATTATAAGAGAATATCTTCAAATACAGACAGAACTGAATTAAATTTTTAGATCATCCTAGAGATCTCTTCCAACCAAAACAATTCTATGATTCTGTGGTGAAAGTGAACAGAAGATGGAGCACATTTTATGTTCAAAATTGAGAATTCTACTTTTATGTAGCCCCCCAAGTAAAGAATAAGAGGAGTACTGAGCCTGAAAAATGTTAACCATGTAGGGGTTGACTGTACTGAGATAAATAAGTAAATGTTCAATTTTGCTTCATAATATATGCAGAAGAATTTCCTGTTAATGAAAAGTTTGAAACTTATTTACATAGAGATCCAAAATGATTGGTTATGGGATATAAGAATAATAAGAATCATCAGATATCCCTAAACAGTTAACCAGAAAATTACCCTCCCAAGAGATTATCATGCAGGAAACTCTCACAGCTATGTTGGCAGAACTTATCATCAATTTTTGTTTATCTAGAAGAATACTTCTGAGAATAAAGAAAGCATCTGTGATTTCTATCATCTATGTCATTACTATCCCATGAATAAGTAGGAACAGACTTTTGGATTGAATAAAATATTCTTCATAATTATTTTAAAAAAGAGAAGATATGGAACTATTCCCGTAGTTATGTTTACTCTTTTTTGGTTCTGTGGTACTCCTAAAAACATTAACTTCAAGTCAGTAAAACATGTTATTTCTGTACCATTGAATATATTCTGCATGGAATGAAATTCAATGAGCTCAAGTTCACTGAAATCAAACTTATTATCTAAATAATAGTGCAATGAGTATGTTCTCTTTCTGATAGAAAAATAATTCTCTATTGTATAATTGGAAATTTATTTCTTGAAATATTTGCTAAATATGTGGGGAAGGCATTAAGTAAAATGTCAAAATTACCCTTTCATTACAAGATGTAATTGTATCATTTTCTAAGAGTATTTATTCACTTTTTTTTTTTCATTTTATATAGTATACAGTATTTCCAGCTGAATAAAATACGTATTCATTATTGTCAATTGCTTTTCTCTGAAGTTCATTTCTGAGCTCACCTTTTAGAAGAAGTCAGCACAGGTTTTCTTTCTCACTATTCCACTAAAAAGGTGGCTTCTTTAGTAATTTCTGTTGCTTTGAGTCGTGCATTTTGTGTTGTGTTTCACATAAAGCATGTGAAAAATCTATAATGCAATGACCTTCTAAAATATTTAAAAAACTACTTCTCTGACAAATTCACCTTCTTCTTTATTCAAATTAAAATGAAGAATGTGTTTGGTAAAAAATGAACAGTAGGAGAGTGCTACTAATCTTATTTCTATTTTTAAAATCTAGTCCTAGTTCACTTTTGCATATAATGAAAAGGTTAAATACATCTCATGGACAGCAGAAGATTCTGTGACTGCGCAACTTTGAAAAAAATAGGATTCAGACCAGTTCCAGTATAACAGTACAATATGAAAATATGTCCTTATTGCTTTAAGAAGACTGTAGAAGCTTTCCAAGGATTAGTCCTAAAAATACAAATCATCCTAATGCTGAACTGTTGTCACAGTGACTGTAGGTGGTGGATTTTATCCTCTAGAGTTTTTTAAACGCATGCTAAACAAAGTTGTTTAGCATGTATTCTGGCTGCTGTTTTAATGGTCAGTCTAACCTTTCCTGTCAAAAAGACAAAGTGCTGCATTTCCTGTAAAATGCCCATAATGTAGCTAAAACGTAAGAATCACCTAAGTATTCTGTGGACATCACTTTCCACTTATTTATCTGCACAATTCTATGCTGTAAGTAGCTATCCTAAATTGCAGTCTTATGAATTAAATAATACTGATTTAAGAAGTCTTCTGGCCTTAAAATGAGAAGGAAGAAAGACGATTTAATTAAATTACTTTGGGAATGACGTTAAACACAAGAAGGAATAGCTGTATGAAACAGCTTCATCTGTGATAAATTCAAAACTTTTGGCTAAATATTGCATTCATATCATTGTAAATTCTTGTAACTAATTCTCTGACGTTTAACAGAATGTTTATTTCTATCCCTTTAATTCTGCTTATTACAATGTATTATGTGATCAATACTATAAATGCATCATTAACCACCCTGTGTTTAATGTAACTGCTAACATAACTTTCGTCCAATATCTGGAAGGATTTAAAACTGAAATATAAATCTCTTTGGTTGCTTTTTATGTCATTTTATTTATTTTTGTATTTTAAATATATAGATACATTTCAGATGTTACGTGATATAAAGAATACTAGATGGACTTTGTGTTCTATTTTCCATGCATAAAGTATTGGCTTAGAATGGTTGTAGAAGAAAAAATACAAATGGGATTAATTTTTTTTTTTTTTTTTTGCAAGTAGATTCTGTCAGAGAAAACTTTGTTTTTATCAGTCTGAGCACATAGCACCTAGCTTTGGGAGATATCTATATCCTTCCAAACTTTCTGAACCTTCTCAAGTCTGAGAGCATTACAGAAGTACAGAAAGGCTGAGATTGGAAAGGACCTCTGGAAGCAGTCTGGTCCAGTGCCTTACTCAAGCAGGGACACCCAGAGCAGGTCGCTGAGTACCATGTCTGGGTGGCTTCTGAATATCTCCCAGGAGAGAGAATTCACAGCTTCTAGAGGAAACATTCTGGTGTTCCATTGCCTGCACGGTAAAGTGCTTCCTCATATTTAGACAGTATTTTTATTGATATTATTAATATTAGTTGCAACTACAATGCTCCTTAGTCATTTTATGCCTGATTATAAAAGCTTGTTGTCATTAAAGTTTATCTACTTGTGTGCTGCTTTGACACTAACAAGTCTTATCTTTATCATCAGTAATGGTTAGCCATTAATAAATTGATAAATGTCCTGAATCACTGCTGGATTTAATTAAATAATTTATGTTCTCTACCTTCAATTTTCCAACTGTTTAGGGGGACTACAAGTATAGCCAATGCTTACATAGGCTTCCATCAACATAAAGAATATCATCACAAAACTTCAGTACAGTAGCATGTTAATAATAGTGTCTGCATTTGTAATATCTAGATATCTGTATCATTCCAGTTCTCCAGAATAGGCAACTCAGAGTGGCTCACATCATACTACATAATAAATGAGCCTTGGAAAGAACTAGACATAGATATATTACATTGCATAGCATTTTTTCAAATTTTCCTACCTTGCTACATGACTACCAAGCACCTGCTGCTTAACATTTGTTATATGCACACCACATGATTACACTGGGTTTCAAAAGCAAGTCACATATACCACTATAGATGTTTTTTTTGTTGTTGTTATTGTTTGTTGTTGTTGTTTTAATTTTGGTTGTGTTCAAAAGACAGCATGATGTAGGGTCATTGCCAGAAATAACTAATTGCCTAGTTTAAATCAAAATAAATCTCATAGCTTTGCAGAAACTACTCCTTTGCAAAAGAGAAAGGGAAGAGATGTCCTGTCTGGTTGGCTGTGTTTATGCTAAGTTGTATGAAACGTTTATATGAAAGATCTCCATTAATCCTCTTCTGTTTCATGACCTCGGACTGAGGATCTAAGCATCTGGCTGCATTTTTCCACATTCCATCCATTCCCTCTCCCCATTTCCCTTGAATTTGGGGTATTCTGGGCTCAGCAAACATGTCTCAGAATCAGAGATATAATGAGAAGTCCATGGTAGGTCTACTTCAAAAACTTACTTTATTAAATGTATTTTCCTATGTCACCTCAGCAAACAAAAGCTCTAGAGAATTCAGTTCTAGCAAGCTTTAAAGGGTAGCTACCTTCTTCAGTAGTTAGCAGATTATTAACATGTCTTCAGTCTTGAAGGTGTCCCAGATTTATAGCATAGTCACAGAATTTGGAAAGCCATCTTGTGACTAATTCCTTCTGAGGCAGACTTCTTTAGACATTGTCAGCAAAGGTTGAGAGTCACCTCCACTCCTGGCAATCACTGCTATAATACAATAATTTGGAGATGTTGGCAGAATTGATAAAGGATAAACATGTATTATATTTTGTGCTTTGAATCACTGCCAGAAAGTGAAGTTAGGAAGCATGATGAAGTTTCTTCACAGAAAAAAAAAAAAGAAAAAAAGAAAAATACCACTGAAATTAAAATCCTAATGGCAACAAGGGCCTATCTGGAGGTTGTTTTCCAGGAAGGATTCACCCAATGGGAGAAGTCAGCACTGAGAAGCAAG
The DNA here is from genome assembly GCA_035772895.1 of Perdix hodgsoniae. Classification (NCBI taxonomy): domain Eukaryota; kingdom Metazoa; phylum Chordata; class Aves; order Galliformes; family Phasianidae; genus Perdix; species Perdix hodgsoniae. Next base: position 125,743 of record JAPSGF010000256.1, on the reverse strand, counting down.
AAAAGGAAGAAAGTCTTTTATTTGTGTTTTTAAAAATTTCTAGTCCAGTGGCCTAGCACACCCAACCTCAAACAGGTTGTCTACCAGAATGAGGTTTACCACAATTCTCTGATGTCTGGAATAAATAAAATAGTGACTGCATCCAAGAATGAGTCTGTGAAATGATTTATACAGAGAAAGATGGTCTAGGCAATCTCCCAGTACATATTCCAAGTATGTATAATTTGCTGATATAGATGGAATTTTTACAGGACTATAGGAGGAAGGCAGAAATGGAGAGGACTCATTGGTAAGAGTTTGATGCTCAAAAATAAAAATGCTGTAAGTGATTTTAAGCAGTTATATTCCAACCTTGAATGAATTCATCTATTTTGAATAAAATTAGAATATATGCATTTACTAATATTGAGTAGAGAACATGTCTCATAAGCATTGTAATGCAACTAAGATGCCTTCTTTTTTTATGCTTTTTTTAGAGTTTTTTTTAATAGCTTTTTAGAATTCTATATGCAGTTTGATGCAGCTCAGAAGTAAGTTTATTTTGAAAATACTTTTGAAAAGCAAAGAGAAGAAGAAAAGGCACATATGTACGTACACCTGTCTGCTTTTAGAGCTTTCTGCATTTGCATAAAACTAAAAGATAAATTTATGAAGATACTTGGTTTCTCAACTTTTTATGGTTTGTTTTTTTCTTCCAGAAATAGAGAAAATGATCACTGAATTAGTGCAGTAGTGAACAAATAACAGGCTTACCCTGTTTTATGTAATTGTTGTTGAATTATGAGCATCTTGAATTGTTTTGTGTTAATGAAAGAATGGGTTACCTTGTTTTGGCTTACTTTCAAAAATGGAAGGAAGTCACAGGTCTCAAACAATGTGTTCCAAATCTAGAAGGCACATGCAAGCAGAACCCATACCTGTGGCTGCATCACTATAAGTTGTCCAGAAGCTGGCTGGCATCTGTGCAGCAAAAGAAGGCTTTCTAATTCAAATGTAGTTCACATTCTGTATGAATGCCTTGTGAATATCTTCAGCCATTGCGATTTCCTTTTAACCTGCAAACTCATTCAGATCATAGGAAAATTCAAAAGCCATTGCCTCCTGCCCTGTTCCCTTTACACACACAGGATTACAGTTGGCTCATGTGAGTTATCTGATCCCAACTTGTAGCTAATTTCTGCTTCTGTCAGGACAGAAGACCGGGAAGAATGCCTCCTGCATTGTACTACAGTTGTCACTGAAGCTTTGCTGATCAATCCATCCTATTCCACTGAAAAGGAGTTTTGTAAGCTTATTCCTTGTTTCCAAGACTACCTAGCTGTCATAAGAGTTTCTCATAAATCAGAGTAGACACTGTTACAGTATTTTCAGGATGAGACCAACAGATGTCTCCATTAACAGTTTCTCCAAGTTCTTCCCATACAAGTTTTCGTGTACTCTAGAATCTGCTGAATAGATATTTTTGTAGCTGACATTGGTATAGGTTGTTAGAGTAGCAAAACTAGCATGCACTATCTCCTTGTGACAGAAGAAAACATTAAGGGTCCAAGAAGGTCTACATCAATTATTCACACTTCTAGGGCCAGAGACAGATAGCTGTCAAGCCTGGTGGTGTCATGTACTGTTTCAGATGCTTTCTAAAAGGCAGCATAGAAAAAAACACAAGGATTCATTTCTTGAAAACAATCCACATTGTAGCAAGCCTACCATCTGACAATCCACACAAAAGGGTTTTTGCTGCCTTTTCTATCTCCTATTGTGCTGTGTTTTCTTTCTTTTGCTTTTCCATCCACTAGACACTTGTGGATTTTGCTAAGACAAAAGGAAACTGAACACACAAAATGCAACAAATTTAATTTGACAGATGATCTATCTGTGTAAAAGTCCAGAAAGACACTGTCCATGAAAGTGTATATTAGGAAAACTTTATTCCTTCTCTGAGTTTTGCTTCAGAAAATTTCATATAACAGGAGGCCAGAGGATCTATTATGGAATTCTTGAATGTTACTTTTTTAAAACTTTTTTTATAAGTATGTGTGAGGATTGTTGTTTTGTTGTTTTTGTTGTTGTTGATGATGATGATTGTTGCCTAGACAAGCAAAGTTTATTTTATTACATCATGGGAATAGCTGTGTGGGAGTTTATGTAGTTGCTTCACAATAAATTGAAGTTTGCAACAATCTATACTCATCTTTACCTAATGCCTTTTTCAGTGTTTGTGTGAAACATTCTGCTAATCCATTTGGAGTTGGGTAATAACAATCTGATCTAGTGTGTTTTTCTCAGTTTTTTTCTTATGGAAAATTGGAAATTCTGCAGAAAAATATGAAAGCTCTTAATCTAAAACAACCTCTTCAGGCAAGCCATATGGGACAAATCAAAATCATAATATGCCTCAGTAATTTTAACAGAAGTGTTTATCATATGTGCTATTTCTGGCCTCCTACAATAAACACAGTCTATAATTAAGTGCATTTATTTATTTTTCACTACTAAACCAAGATGCATTACCAGTGCTTACTTCCATGCTCATAAAGAGGATAAAGCAGACTGAGAGATATTGTTCATATTGACTTCTGTTTTTCATACCAGTCCACTTTCAACATCAAATGTAACTCACCTCCTTTTTTTTTTTTTTTTCATTGTGTGTTTTTTACAGGATGCTGAATTAAAAATTACATTGTGTATCTTGGGAAATGCAAACATCAGAAAACATGTAGTGACTACACCCTTAACATTCTGATACACTGAGAGCACACAAAAACAGAACTGTGTCTTGAGAACCACTCACGACTTCTGTAATTATTCTAATTTAAATTCTAATTTTTATAGGTCATTAGAAAATTGAGAAATTAATAATGAAATGAAAAGGACTAAAATTTTACTTTTAACTTATGATTAATGGGACCCTTTTATAACAATAACTATTCAGATTCTCTATTTATCCTTGTTCCTGGATCAACAGTATGGTACACATTACTACTTCATATTGCTACTATATAATTTCTGTTAATTAATGAAGAATCTTTGCTTGAATAGTGGCAGTGGGAACCATTATTAGAAGAATTCCAGTGGCTAACTTCAGTTCACCACTTCACCTTTACAGATAAAGTTTCTGCTTGTTTTTTTTTTGTTTGTTTTTTTTTTTTTAATAAACCACTAACAAGACTACGTTTTTCACAGTGTGATTTTGGAAACTTTAGGCTATTAATTGCTGTATGGGGTGCAGATGTCCAGGTTTCAGCTGTGGGGAGCTGCAGAGCTCTTGTGTGAGGTGAGAATGGGGCTGCCCAGACAGGACACAGTAAGTTCCAGATGACTTCAATGACATCACCACAGGACACAACTAGGCCCAGAAATCAGACTGGGTAAATCCAAGGTAAAGGAGAATAAAACACTGCTGTGCAACTGTGAAAGACTGAGAACATATATTCAAGAAGCAGTCCTGCAGACACCAGTCTAGAGGAAGGTGTAGGGATCTTAAAGTTTCCTTCCTACACAAGCTGTTCTATGATCCTATGATTCTATGAAGTGGGGTGCAGTCATGGACTGACGTCCATTTTATTTCCCCATCCCAGTGTGCTGCTCTACCGGGAGAAAAGCTAGAAGTGAAGGGGTGAAGCTAAAACTGAGAAGAAGGAAGGGAATTGGGAAAGGTGTTTTTATTTTTGTCTTTGTTTTTCACCACCCTACTCTATTTTTAATTCTAAGTAAAATAAATTAACCTTCATCAAGTTGAGTCTTTTGCCCATGATGGTAGTTGGTGCATAATCTTCCTCTCATTGTCTTGACCTGTGTGCTCCTTATTTTCTCTGCCTTGTCCTTTTCAGAAAAGAAAAGGAACTAAGTGAAGGTCTAACAACCAACCAAGGTTAACCCATCACAATTGCTTGTCTCAGATGTCATCTTAATATTTCTGAAATTAAATATTTCCTTTAACCTGACATAATCAGACACATGAATGTCTGAGATTTGCTTATTCAGTAGTGGAAATTGTATGGAGAAATCATGTTCAACTCTGTCTTGGTGTAGTTTCATAATTTTTCATGACACTCTCCTTTTCAGACTAATTCCATATCCATTCCCTCCTGGTTTTCATCCAATATAAGGAGTTCACTACCCTTGTCTACTTTGAGGTGGTTATTTTCTATCTGCCATGTGCAGTACTATCTGTGGCATTAAAATCACTCCTGATAGGATTTCATGATAAACTGCCTTATTGACAAGAAAATTCAAAAAATAAATAATGCTAAAATTCTTAATACATCTTTATTTCTCAAGGAAACAAAATACTCAGTTTCAGAATTACACTCTCATCTAGTCAGTATGATGTATTATGATTACAGGAAAAAAAATCCTTGCTTATAATGGTGCCCAAATGATAGAAGGACAGGGCATGTGTCCTCACCTACCACAACTTCTCTAATTTACTGGAACAGTGAAAGACCACAGCAAACCTGTGTGATGAACTACGCCTGAAGAAGAAATCCAGATTTAACTGCAGTTAAAGGTCTGACCTGGTCTAATGAGCTGTCAAAACAGTTGAGATTCTTCGTAAACTTGTCTTCTGGACACGTAAGTGAATGTCAAACCTGGAGGTCCTTGAATTGATGCATATCCCATCACCTTTGTAATTTGCACCAGCCAGCAGCATGTATCACCTCCACAAGGTAAATTCTACTCTCCATAAAGTGGTTTTTATTGGAAAATACCCTTCTCTGGGTAGATGCAGTCAGTTTATCAAAGGTTTTCCTCGCAAACATGTCCACGAATATAGCAGTTCACCCATTCTAAACAGAGAACTTGAAGCAAGCATGCACCAGAACACACAGACACACATCTGTGAAAGATTTTCTGAACTCCTCTTTTTTTTTTTTTCCTTAGCTCAAAGCTTTCTTGATGAGACCTTTTTGGTGATAAGAGACTCTAACTGACAACTGCGAATTATCTAGGGGAACGAGTGGTGGGTGCCACTGTGCCACAATACTCCTGCTTATGATTGTAAAAATAACCAGGAGTGGGACAAGCAGGTGTTTTTTTGTTTTGTTTCATTTTGTTTTGGAGGGGGGGTGCAGGGTACGGCTTGAAGGAGCTGACCACTGCAAAAGGCAATAATGCTTGTGCATGGCAACAAGGGCAGCACTCCTTGCTGGCTTATCTGTTGGGCCAGGTGTGTCACACTAACCTAGAGAAAAGAAGAAAAAAAGAAACACTGAGAAGTGGGGGTTAAAAACTATTAAACTAAGTATGTTGGAGAGAAACACCCAAAAAAAAAGATATCTGGGGAGAGGAATTCCCAAAGAACAGAAACCTTGGGAGAGAAACTCCCTGAGGAAAGGAATCACCTGGCAAATGAATTCCTTAAGGAAAAAAAAAAAAAAAAAAAAGACTTAGGAAAGAAACCCCTGGAGTCTGCTTGCTTCAAAGCTTCCTGGCTTTTTCCCATCCCCTGCAGTGACTGGATGAGTTCTTCAGAACAATGGAAAACTGTGAGCTACATTAGAAACTTTGGTGGTGACTATCTCTCTTGCTTTCTACAAAGACTCCTTGCTTTTATTTCTTATCTCTTTTCTACTGCCTGTCTTTCCTTTCCCACCTCCCTAAGCAACTAAGATTCATACTAAACTGTCTGGGCAAACATTTGACCCATTGTGTCTTAATCTCACTGTTGGGTATGTACATATACAAAAGAGCTTCCTCTCCCTTCTATAATTGGAGAGAGAAAATATCAAACACCATCCTCTCTTGCTTTGGCAAGCTTCTCTATAATCCTCACCTTCCATCACCACCATTACTAGTTTATCCCTCAGACTGTTCACACTCGGCTCTTGATAATACCCATAGAACTGCAGACACTCAGAATGATAACACTGCTCTGCATGAATATAGAAGGTTTGTCTCACCAAAGATGCACACTGTTGTTGTGAGCAATACCTATCTTCAGCAAAGTGCACCATGCTTTATAAAACACCCTTTCTCTGACAAACAGGTTATCTGTTCAGCAAGCTGTGGGTCAAGAAATACACAACGTCAAGCACATTTCTCAGTACTAAATACACATATGTACCCTACCTGGCAACTCCTACAGTCACCTTTCACAGAATAGAAGAAAATTTGTAATACAGCCTTGCACCTAAAACACAGTAAGGAAAGAGGTGGAAGGTGCAAAGAAAAGGAGAGAATCAGCAAACATCACAGGGCATATGACAACACACTCCTCATATTTTCTCAAGTATGAACTCCATCCACCTAAAGAGCAGAGTCTGTAACTTCAAGCAGGCATATGAAGGGATAAGAGTGGCTAGGATAGCTGAAAACACTGCCATTTGGCATCTTTATCTTCAAAAAAAAAAAAAAAAAGAGGAATGGCCATTATTGATCTTCAAAGGGTCTATGCATTTGGACTCTGAATTTTTTGTCAGCCTGGCACTTACAAGAGTGGCAGCAATGCTTTTATTCACATTTTTATTTATTATCCCACATTCTTATTTACTATCCCACATTTTATACACATATTTTTCACAAATATGTGAATAAATACTGCCCACTCTTGTTTCACTTGTCAATGGAGGCTAAAGTCTGATAGTAGATCATGTGCATTCATAGCATATGGGTCTCTTCTGTAGCTTGTCTTAGATGTTCAGCCTTTCCAGCAGCATACCCACAGAGCTTTTATTTCCTCTAGTTCTTGGTGCTTGACCACAGGAACACATGGACTATGTACTACCATTCCAGTTACTGACACTCAGGCTTCTTATATCTGGAGGATAGTCCTGTTTGTAGATCACAGGCATTCACCCAGAATCAACATCATTCACACAGAAATGAGAATGCACCTAGAAAGAAAATACTTATAAGCAGAATTTGACAAGAATATTGAATAGACTGTTATGATAAGCTCATCACACATATGATGAATTCTGATTTCTGAGTAGCAGAGGAGATCCACACAAGATTCCAATCCTTCAAGTATTCATGTACACAAAAAGAGGATATTCTAATCTGAACTTTGCTTCTATGTATTAAGAGTTTTGCTCCTCCAGGCTAACAAGAATTCATCTGTTTTGTTTAATAGGCTGGCTTAATCTATTCTACTCCACAAATAATTTACCATCAAGGTCATGTAAAATTAGACTGAGTATTTGTATAAGGTATATATCTTCATATATATTTGTGGGAGCAATGCTCAGAGGTATATCCCACTGCTTCCTGAATTTGGTTGTTGAATTCACTCATCATCTGGAATGATAATAACTGTCAGCACATGCTTTTCTATCAGACCAATATCCCCTCTCTTCATCTGTGATGCTGTAATCCAGTTGTGTTGCTCCATGTTTTAATTGAAGCATACACATAGTATTATTTTAGTCAATGTCACAAGGTATGTCTGAGGCAGTGGAAGGTGATGTGCATTAGCAGATGTCTTAATACTGCCAATCTTAATTACAGGTGAATAGATTTTGACCTTTTGACTGATCAGTTCTAGAGTGCAGAAAGCAGGCGCAGAAAGACCTCTTTATTGTTAAGCATACCAAGCGGGGTAGATGTGACAGGCTATTCCTTGAAATAGAAAGTTCACCTGTATCTTTTGCATTCAACTTATTTCTGACTATACAGATGGCCTCCGACCTTGAGGTTGGAGGAAGGGCTTGCCTTTTCATGGGAGGACAGGTTTATCTACTCAGATATTCAGAGTATCCCGAAAGGGGACAGAAGTGTAGCTTGCCTTGAATACGACTTGTAGTGCCATCTTATTGAAAACATTTTGATTTGAAACTCAATTTTCACAATAATGTGTATTTGCAGTGTCCGGTGAATAAGGCCACAAAGACTGTTAGAGAGCTGGAGAAGAGAAGGCTCCAAGGTG
>JAPSGF010000256.1:67498-117866 GCA_035772895.1 Perdix hodgsoniae | reverse complement strand
CAAGGTGACCTCATTGTGGCCTTCTGATACTTAAATTAGCCTATAATCAGGAAGGAGACCAAGTTTACACACAGCCTGATAATGATGGAACAAAGAGGAATGGTTTTAAACAAAAAGAGGGAAGATTAAATTAGATGTCACAGAGAAATTTTTCACTCAGTGAGTGGTTAGAGTTTGGCACAGACTTCCCAGAGAAACTGTGGTGCCCCATCTGGAGGCACTCTAGGCCAGGTTGGATGGGGCCCTCTGTAGCTGAGCTGGTGGGGGGCAGCCCTGCTCATGCCGGGGGGAGGGTTTGGGTTAGCTTTGAGATTCCTTCCAACCTGAGCCATACTTTGAGTCTATAAGCTATTCAACACTTCAGAAGAAGCATTTAATGAACTAAGATAGCTACTTCAGGAATTTCAGACAGACTAAGAATGAACACATATATAATCACGAATCTCATTCTTACTGTCTGTGAAGACTTTCATCTTGGCAATAACATGAAAATCATGTTAAGAAAACTTGAGACAAGAATCTGTCAATATAAGTTGAAGTCTGAAATGTATTTTTTCTTTGCTGTACTGAAAAGCTTTTTAGACTGTAAGGTGCTGTGCCTTCTGTTTTGTCCTGCTTCTCTGTACAATATGAAACTGAAATCTAGAGTCATCAATAAACAAGGAACTCGCTTTCAGTCTTCCAGGTCCTAGATCTCACACACTACTACTGAAACATCAGGTACAATACATTATTTATGTGCTTGGACTTTTGACAGCCTGAGGATGGCTTCTGTACAAATTCACTTTTATCATGAATGCACATAGGCAGGATAAAAGACTACCTATCTGACACATTTTCCATTATATAAATATGCCATGCCACCTGCCCTGGAGACCTAATACATGACTAAATTTAGATGCCCATTTAATCAAAATGCTACCCAGAACTTTGTATGTGTACACTTAGTCTTATAGTCATACTTTAAAAGCCTTGAAGTTTATTGCAATTTAAAAAGTTGGATACATATTATTTGAAATCTCTTATATTGCTTCTACATCTAGCACACAATATTTTCACAAATAATTCTTGAATAAATATGATTAAATTCTGGCAGTAATATGGTAGAATGCATTTTGGGGGAGGTTGAGCAAGAACATATTCTTAACCCTACATTATTTTATATCAGTGGCCTAAAAGGCATCATGTTACAGAAAATGTTTTAAAAGATGAAAAAATATTGTAGAATTGGTTAAATAATAAAGAGTATATATCATTGTTTCAGGATGTTGTAGATCAGTTGATAAGCTAGGACATGAGAAATATTAGTTTCATAACTAAATAAAGTTATTCTGTGCTTACATTAGGCAGACTTTACAAGGAGGAGAAGACTTCAGAAGGCTGAAGTGGATAGTCAGTCACCTAAGCAGAAGTTTTCAGTGTCATAACTAAAACATATAATTAATGAGAATATGAAACAAAAGCAAAGAGATCCAGTTATTACTGTCTATAAGTTGAGAGGAATATTAAAATACTGGTGAGAGTTTCAAACAAAAATGAATTTGCTGAAATAGTTGTTCCAGTAGTTAAAAAGAAAAAATCAAAAATTCTCACAAAAATCTTGTTTTGCTTTTAAATAAGAAACTAAACTGAAAAGAGTGGTTTGATCATCCTGCTGAAGTATTTTCATGGCTGCATTTTCAGGGTAAGTGTACTTGAAAAAGTTTTGTAGGGATTTTCATTCTAACAAACAAGAAAATAATTTCAAGATCCACTGGATGTGTTGGCTTAAGTTATTTGTTGAATTATATTAGGAAATAAAGGCCAGAAGAGTAATGGTGTTGTTCTGGAAGATGGTGCTCTGACTTGATTAATCTTTTTGAGGAGGGCTTTAGGGCTGCATTGCAGTCTGAATCTGCCACTCATCCCACATATAGAGCACTACACTATTCCTGCATTTAGGAAATGGTTTCATAGATATGGGAAAGGAAAAGTGCATCTTCACAGTCATCTTCTTCTGTGATGTTCTGCCACTCTTATATGATGGCCATAGTTCTTCAGGTGGTAGAGAGCCTGAAGTCAGCAGCACTTCTGTAAGTTTTATCCCTGAAGAAAATGGCAGCTGTCATTTTTTAAGAAAACATGATGAAAAATTTAAAATGTACTAAGAAAATATTCAGGAACATTTGAGATCTTGAAACAACCATTGTTAAATCCTAAGCACCCCCTCCCTCCCCCTCTCACTCCCAAAAATTGGAATAAGGGAATATTATTTTTAAAGACATTAAAATTTTAATTGAACTTTTTTTTTTTTTAATGGAAGAAGTTGTTAATATTTGTATTTAAACAGATGGTTGTGCCATTTAATAATGTTTGGAATCTTCTTCACTTTCTCCTATGTCACTGAAGTATTTACTGAGGAATTGGTTTGCATATATATTTAGAAAACTCTATGCATGAACATTTGCAGCAACCATATTTGCAACACTGTACATTTTGGATGTTTATGCTATTAAAACTAGTTGACTCAAACGTTTACACTGATTATTTTGTTTTTATAACAGTTTATTTGTTGGTGATGTTTCTTTATTTATGAAGGGGGAGAGTATGAAAAAAAAAAGGGTATTTTTTTTGTGTGTGACATATATTCTATTTCTGCCTGAACAAAAATACCTTTGTGTGTCCTCTTGTGTCCAGTACCCCCTTGTGAATGTTGATTAGTCCAGATATTTTAACTTTAATATAAGCATGACTTTTGCATCCGTGTAATGACTGACTATTAGGCTAATAGAGAAGTACTTTGATATATAATCTGAAAGCACACATGAGTTCCTCAACCTAATCAAAGTACAACTTCTAACTTCCAAAATTCTTTGTAATTCTTTTGTGTTTCCTAATAAATAAATGCAATTTTGAAATATATCATTTTTGAAGACAAGTTGGAGGTTGGCTTTAATGTCAAGCAGGGTAGTTTTTCCTCCTTCTATTTGTGCATCTAAAGAGATGGGAGGTTCTTTTGATGAGGGAGTGATTTCTGCAGTCATTAAGGACAAAATTTGATGTTCTTTATGCTGAAATGTTTTTTGCTTCAGTGACTGAAGTCCTTTTGTCTTTTAAACTACGGTTCACAACAAGTATTTTCTGTTTGCACTTTGACCACCTGAACTTCAAAACTATTTGTTAAAATTTATAATTAAATCAAAATCAATGATAAATTTTATTTTGTCCAATAGAAGATTTTTACATTTTTAACCTTAATATCTCAGTCATTGACTTAACTACTCATTAGCTTTTCTCCAGTAACAAAAATTTGGCTCTAAAATGCTGCATTTTGACAGTGTGGTCTTTTACCAAAATGGTTATAAATGAGAGAAGACAAAATTCAGCATTACTCAGGTGGTCACTCAACATTGGCAAAATGTTAAAGGATCAGAAGCTCAATGCCTCTTCACTTTGATGAGTGCTTTGATGAAAAACTTGGAGAAAAAGTAAAGTGTTGGAATGTATTTGTCCTATTCAAAGTAAATGAATTGAATGTAGTGAAAAAGAAACCTTTCTTTCCAAGCAACAAAGACTATCTGTGCATCTGTAGCATGAGATTAAAGGTAGTGCAAGGACAATAGTGCTTTCACTTGTTGTGTTCTTTTCCCATTTTAGCTTGGCTCCACAATGCCTCATTTATCAATAATGTATTATGGAGGCAGTTCAAAAATATCCAAGTGATAAATACTCTTTTTCCTGTTGGGTTCAGAATAAATGGGTTACTGTAATACTGGAATTACAGAAGAATTTGCTTCAAAACTTCTGGGAAAATGAACTTTTTAAACCCTTAAAGCATTCATCTATTTATAATGCCTTTCTCTTTTCTCTTTTCTTTTTGTTAAAGCATTCTTCAAATATTATTGGCTAGAGTTTCCTGTGCTTTAGATACAGGAGTGAAAAGTTCATATTTTCTTCTGTGTTGGTTCATTCTCCAGATATCACAGTAATTCTTCTGGAATAGTAACTCTTCAGTATTTTTGTTTGGTTTTTTTGTTTGTTTGTTTGTTTGTTTGTTTGCTGTCACAGGTATTTGTAGAGACTCAAGAATTATACATCCTAACTCAGTTTTAAAAGAGCTTCTGGTCAATTGTTAGGTAAATCATCATAAAAAGCAATTTCCTTCTGGAAACAAGAAGATAGGAAATTCCTATCAGAATAAATAAATAAATAAATAAATAAATAAAAATCCAAGTCTGAAGATTTGAAGTTTTCTGAAAGTATGGAATTATACTACCATTATACTGAAATTTTGTCACAGAAACAAGATACAACAACAGAGATCATGTGAGCTAAAGAAAGGGCAAGGCTGATAACTTCTTGCCTTTTCTATCTATTCACAGACATATCAGCAGTAAGATATGGCAAATGACATAGTTGCTGACTACATGTTTCATTACTATGCCTGTCTCCCACAGTTAACTCAATTTAACAGGCAGGTTTCATGAAGTGTCATATTGTCATAACAATTACATTTCAAACACTATTAATACCCTAACTTTCTGGGCAAACAAAAGAATCAACATACTTTTGCATAGTTTACATACAACCACCCTCGCAGAAACACAGAAATGTTGGCCATCTTTCTGCCCATGATGGAGAGTTAGCAACACTGTGTATGCAAATATGAGTTATCCCTATATACGTTTCTCATTATATGTCACTGTCAAAATTAGGCAGGGAAAGAGGTGCTAAGAGGGGCGCAGCTGCAGATTGAAAGCTACAAAGTAAAATGCAAACATTTTTAGCATAACATTGTATATATTTGGACAACCTTATTCTTCATGCAGATACTGTATATTGCTGAAAACACAGAGACAGATGTAAACAGTATATCTATACGAAGTCTTGAGTTAAATACCTTTATTGACCTATTGAACTGTATCAGTTCTAGCATGGGTTTCCTGGGACTGGTATAATTGTATCCAGGACATAAGCAACCCTTCTTCTCAGAGACTATAACATCTTCCCAGGATTCTCCGTCTTACTTCTCTACTCATATGACACTTTAAAACATATTATACTCAGTAAGAAATTGAACAGCAAAAAGTGCTTTTAACATTTGGCATTCAGTTCCCCAAAGTAACACACATATAGATTGTATACCTCTGCCAGAAGAAAGGGAATTTGTGACCTTTTTTTTTTCCCCACATTTTTACCGTCTTTTTCAAGACTACAGTCAGGTTTTGCTAATCTCAGTTTTTCATTTTATTTGTTCATTTATTTGTTTGTTTGTTTATTTATTTCCAAATTGGATTTTTTTTTTTTCCCCTGGGGATGTATTCCTCCCCCAGAGCACTCCATAAGTCAGAGAAGAGAAATAATATTCAGAGTTTATTTATTTTTATTATTTTATTTGTATTTTATTTTATTATATTATTTTATTATATATATAATATAATTATATAATATGTAACATATACATACATTTATTTATTTATTATATTTATTTATTATATTATTTATATTTTACAATATATTTTTATTATTATTATTATATAATATCAGACAAATTTCCCTGTACTGTGACTATGAAATTAGAAGTAATCTGGACCTTACTGTCTGAATACTGAATAAGAAGCAATCTGAATTACTTATCATCTGAATACTGATAAGTAAATTGCATTGTTAAACATTTTCTTTTCTGAATGATAGCACAAAGGAGGAAATCAGCATCTCAGAGAATGAAATCAATAGATTTTTGATCATCGCTTTGGGGTCTTTTTCATGTTTTCTTTTTTGTTGTTGTTGTTGCTTTTGTCAAAGTTGTTTGCTTTTTTTTTTAGTAGAGTTTAAAACTAAAAAACATGATACATACCTAGATAAGATAGATTTTCTATTTTCTTTTGAAATAGAGTAGCTTCTGTAACTATAAATCTATTAAGTAAATAGCAGGGTTTTTTGTTTGTTTGTTTGTTTGTTTGTTTGCTAAAAAGAGTTAATTTTCATTGTTGTGAATTTAATTTAAAAACATTTAATTAAAAATTAATTAAAAACATTTAATTACAGCCTTTCTCTCTGGCTAGTAAATTAGTAAATGGCACAGGGGAGCCATCCCCAGGAAAAGGGCCCTCAGTTCCCCAGTCTTTCTCCTTCTTCCACCATGAGGACATATCTCTGACCACAGACACTCCAATCCCAATATAGACAGGTTCTAAAAACATATATCTTCTGCTGTCACAATGGCCATCACGGTAGATTCCAAAACTATGCTTTTACAAAATATTCTCTAACTTCAAGAAAAGCCTTGCAGTTAAATAAATATTAATTTCTTATTCCTAGACAGAAGCTTGCTAATTGTTATTCAGTTAATGCAAATTGTTATTGTTTTGTTTTTTTTAAAAATAAAGGAGTATAAACAGTACCAGTGGGTTAATAATTTAACTGCAATATTAGTCCTCAGCTTTGGTAAATAATGAAAATTTTGCCATAGTTTTCTGTTTTTACCAAGGTATTCCTATAGAAATGAAAGGCCATCATTTAAATAAGTTCTTTACTATAAAGGCTGAAAAAATAAGATTACAAATTTTGCTAAGGGAAAAAATAATTCTTTAACCTTTAAATTTTAAGATGAATGCAAATATATATATATATATGTTAATAAATTGATACTTTTTCAGCAATATCAATCTCAGTGGATGCCAAATTTAAAAACAAACAAACAAACAAACAAACAAACAAAAAAACTGCCCCAAGAAATTTGAAAGAGAAGTAGAAAAAAATATATCTATAAATAAGATCTGCTTGAGTGCTGTGAAGAAAATCCACCATTTATTAGCACCATTTTTCTCAAATGAAATCCATACTTTACCTACGCTTCCATGCCTAAGTTATGCATCATAGGGTATTTTTTTAAAATTTATGTATACATTCATTTATGCATTTATTTATGTATTTATGCTTGTTGAATATATGAGACCTAAAGAAAGCACAAGTCAGCTGACTATTGTCCAGTTTTGTATTTTCTTACATTGTCTTCAAAGTGTTTTGCAGTCTTCCAGTTCCCAGGATCCAGACTACTATTCTAAAATCATGACATATAGTGTTATTCTTTTCTTTCTATGGTTCCAAAATAAGACATAATATTTACTAGCTCTGCTTCTAAAAAATGGAGAAAAAACAGGTAATCAAGTATGTATTTACAGAAATTGTTTAGATTAGATGTGTTACCCATGTTGATCAGAGAGAACTCAGGCACAAATATGCTGGTATAGAACAACTCTAAAGAAATATTAAACTAAGGCCAGTTTATCAACTGACGTTATTTGCTTCTATTGAAACTGTTAAAATCCATCGTGCTTGGGGCTTGTAACTTGTATTTCCTTAACAGTTCCAGTCTAAAGCCCCAGTCTGGGATCTGAGACTTGCACAAGTGATGCCAAAGCAACCTGTTGATCTCTACAAAGTAGTATTGTTAAATGAACTGCATGATATGACAAATCTTAATGTGAAAATACATCAGTTGTCATGTTATCAGCATAGAAAAGTCAAATGACATCTTTCTTACTCTCTTAATGTTGCTCAGATCTTCAGCTTGGCTGCACAGGTGCATGCTGACTGGAACATGAATGATCTTATGGTGACACTGTCACTTTGATATTTGCTCTGTTAGAAGTTATAAATGTTGTAGATTTCAGGTTTAATCTTTGATTAATGAAGAGTCATATATCAACAACAGTCTAATGTTTCAAAACAAGTTAAATCATATTCTAATAGGATTAAACACTGAAATTTTTGAAACAGCAGGTGTCTAGCTTGATAACTAGGAACAGCTATAATTCGATAGATGAATAAAGCTGAAGCAGGTTGGAATGTAAAGACCTGAGCTGTGGTGTGTAGCATCTCATCAGAGGTTTCAGTTGTAGTGCATATTATTTATTAAACTGTCAATCTGCTGTAACTAGAAAAGCATTAGACAGTGTTCTATATCAACCAGCTCAGGATTGGCTGGGAGTGATGTAACAGAAAGTCTTGGAATCATTATCCAGTTGCTTCAGGGTAAGACAATATATGCCAGTAAAGTCAGTGATAGCTCTGACTAAATGTTCAAATATGAGCATCTTTTAGTTTGTTTTGTTTTCATACCAGAGCAACTGGCAATACCCATATGGAATAAAAAGACAATAGATTGGGTTTTTAAAGTGGAAATATCCATACCTGCAAACATGATAGTGACTGTGAAAACTACTGTAGTTTGTTGCTTCTCTCAGCTTCTGGAAAATATCCTTGACAGAATAACAGGCAACAGAATGTATTAGGAAGAGTGCTTTCCAAAGGCAATCTGTCTGGCAAAGATGACAATGATGTGATTTTCTAATCAAGGGAAAGAAAATAAAAAAATGATTTTCAAAATCAAAGAAAGGTCTGAGAGTAAAATCAATGTCTATATATGCTCCTTGCTTTTATCAGAAGACATTAGCACTGGCACCTGTAAAAATATCTGCAGAGAATTCCATCCAAGTCTATATCCATTCATTTTAAGACTGAAAGTTTTGGTAGCATAGGTGAAATGTCAGAACAATTGTTACCTAAAGTAACACCTGTCAATGCAGTATTTATTCACTGATTTAAGTTATCATTATAGAGCATGGGTGTCCAACTTCTTGTTTTGCATGGAATGCATCGAGTGAAGAGAAGTTGTCTTGGACCACATATTTGTAAATCACTCCAAAATAATGCCTCTTATTTATTTCCATGGGAACTACAACAGATACAATGAGTACAGTAATACCATTTGATAGAGCACATTCTCAGCTACAATACATCATCTTTCGACATAATCACCACCATTAGCTATGCATCTTTGAATGTGAACAAGATCCTGCATGCCACACCCATAAAAGCCTGTACCAGTGGAGGTTATCAACAATTGCTATTGTCACTATTGAAAAAAAGGTGCCTTTTTTTTGGGGGGGGGGGGGGGGGGGGGGTTGCAGAGAGAGGGAGGAACTCAATAACACACCTTTGCCCCATATACACTTCTAGGTCACACAGTCAGTCCCCCTGCTGACATGTGTTGCATGGCAACAAAATACCACAGAGTTTTGGCAGGAAGATTCAACCTCTACTGCCATAGCACCAACACTGTTCTCTGATATTATGGACTGACATAATAAAATAGGAGACACTACTTTCAGGGCTCCCTTCATAAAATATATAATATAGTTAATATATATAAGTAACAAAACCTGTTCTATTATTTATTTGTTTGTTTGCTTATTTGTTTGTTTATTTAAACATGAAAAGGAGAACAAAAACAACAACAAAAAATAGCAGGATATTTAACCTTGATTTTCTGAAAATAATGCATCAGAGTATTTCAGTGGCAGTGGGTGCAGTTCTTAGGGAGGTCTCAAGGTGTTCATTGGAGATTTTTATTAACTTTTATTTTTCTTTTGTCTCATCTTTGAAAACACTTATTCACAAATATACAGACTGCCAAAAAATGACATTAAAAAATTGTGATTGTGAAGGATATTTCTCTCTACTAAGATAAGGCTTATGAAAGTCTAGTAGATAGACATGATCAGACTGAAAATGCAGTCACAAATATACCAAAAAAAGCATTAATTCTTTTGTGATCTTGAAACTTGTTCTCAAATTCCGTTATCACAATGGAAAACATGATTATATATTTTCTGCTTTCCATAGACCTTGTTCAGCCATTGTAATAAAATACATTAGACTATTTGCTATAACTTGAGTCAGCTCTGTACTGTTTACTCTTCTTGTCTGAGTTTCAGCCCAGGTATGGTTAATAAAGCACCACTGTTTGATTGCTGCTGAGTGATGTGTGTGTACTGGCTCCTTCCATGATGTTGCAGAAGAGGGAATAGGCCATACTGCGAGCCATGCTGGGCCATAGTTGGACATGCCTGTTATAAAGGTTAATGCATAGGTCTCAGATACACACGTAAAACGTTCATCATGATATTGGTGGAATATGTGTTAAATCAGTAATACACACTGAAATCTGAGGACAGTTCTGAAGTTTTAGCAGTGCATACTGAAGGAAGCATGCCTAAAAATGGAGTCACACAGGACAGCAAATGCTGTTATAGCATTTGGGATATAGGGAAAAGCAGAATGCTAGGAACGTAAAAATCTTGCTTCAAGAAAAAGTGAGTACTGTACAGTTTTTCTTGCCAGTCCTCTGCGTTTTTGTTTATTTTTTCAAAGCTGTCACATCAAATGATTTGAGCAGTCACTCATCAGCTGTCTTCATGCTCTTAGTTAAGTCATGAACACTGAGTCTTGGAGTACTGCCTATGGTTAGTATCAAAGAAGTGTGTGTGTGCACTGGGCTGTACCAGACATCTGGTGCATATATCAGATAGTCAACCATCCATAAGCATTTTGTATGGAAAGTTTAAATACAATGAATGGTTAAGGTTGACCCATTAAACATTACTGAGACATTTTTAAGGTAAATCTCCAGTCATATAACATCAGCTTCACAAAATGAGAAAATTAAAGGTCATTTGCTATGTCAGAGAACATATGCTGATATTATGAAACATATGGGGGAAAAAAAAGGAAAATTACACCAGTAAAATGCAACAAAATAAAGACAGTGTAGCGTACTTAGAAAGCTACATGTGTTATATCTGTAGCTGTGGGTTTCCTAAAACAAACAATCAATCAATCAAACAAACAAACAAAAAACTACTTGTAATTAAATTGACGTTTTTGACAGCATAGAATATGCTATCTGCATACACGCCTTTAGCAAGTACTCAAATGCTATTGTCTCTATGAACATTGAACATTATCCAAACAAACAAACCAAAACAAACAAATAAAATAGTAATTATTTTATAAATATTATACATACAATATTTACTTAACTTGAATAATCCCTAATGAAGCTTCCCACAAATCGCAAATAATTTTGACATAAATTTTCTGTAGGAAAAATTGATATCTGAATATATCTTAGCATTGAAATGAAGAGATGTCTTCCAAGAGACAGAAAGTAGATTGTTTGTATACACGGAAACTTTGTCATCACTTTCATACATGTTTGAAAACGTTAGTTGTCACAGTTGTTCGATAGCACTGAGATCTTCTGGGGCCCAAAGGACTGAACTCCATTTCAAATTCTACATCTCTGTTGTACTGGTGTTTCATGGTGCCAGAAAGATGTGAGAGTGGGCAGCTCCATGATGGATGTTGAATGTGAGTGACAACCAGGCAAGGAAGACAGGGACCACATTGAACAGAGGCGTAGTCCCACATTAACTGAGATAGAAGAGAAGAAAACCACTGGCAGTAACTGGGGTAAAACAAATCTGCAGAGTGGATGGGCAGGGCCATGTGGACAGGTTACAGGGACAGACATATCCAAGGCAACAAGTTTAGGGTCTGGGCCAATAAGAAGACAGTATGACACAGACATTTTAAGGTAAATCTGTAGCCCTAGTGAAGGCCTGAACTTCAATGCAGTCTTCACAGAAGGAGGAGAGGCCCCTGTGGAGACTGATTCCAGACCTCAAACCAGGTCACCACCAGACTGTTTCAGAGCCAGCCCTACAGTCCACATCCCAAGACCAGAAGGGTGGAAGAGGTTGCAAAGTGCGTGCATGCAATTTAGGACCCAGATGTATGGCTGCTTTTTTTGACTTATCAGAGACTTAAATCATCATTTCAATGCCAAATTAAATTACCTTTTTTTTTTTTTTTAGGAAGTTTAGGAAGTTTACAGGTTTACAGACAGGGTGATATTCTACATTATCAGAAGCAGGAAGTAGATATGATTATATGACTTTGTGAATCCAGTGAGTGAGAATCAGATTATTGTTTCACATAAAATCTGTCCCTTCATGTAATAAGACTGTTTAGACTATAAAAGGTTGGGAGATATCACTGTCTCCCTCCTCTATATACAAATTCATATCCCTAAGACTATCCATTAAGGGGAAAGCAATAAGAGAAAATTCAATGCCTTGAATATCAACTGTATTAAATATGAGATGATGACTAATCTGTTGTATCTAATAGAGCAAATTGCTTTCTCAGGTCATTTATAATTTTGTCTAGATATTGTTGAAGTGTGGTTTTGGGATATTAACAGTATACTTTTTTACTGAGTTCAAGAATAGACCAGACACAGCTTCACTAAGAATGATTTGTATCCACCACAGCTCTTTTCCAAAGTGCCCACAATGTCTTGTTTTTGGTAATCCCTAGTATAGAAATTTGAGTCCAAATTCTGTTTCATATGTACATGAATTTCTATGGAATACATCTCATTTTTTCTTAATATGCATAGATAAATGGTCAAGTTTTCAGATCAATTTTAATTTAGGGATATCAGAGGAATAAAAAGAACACTGAATAATTGAATCAACAGTATTAATTTCAAACACCTTTTGTACATCAGAATTTGATTCCTCCTTCTTTAAGCCCATAAAATCGTTATATATGACTGATGACTTGGATGACAGTGGATTTATGTGATTTTTATGTTGACTGAAATTCAGTAAAATAATAATATAAAATAGCAACAAATCAATTTTTTTAAAAATAAATAATTTTATTTATTTATAAAATAATATATTTTGTGATGTTGTGAGAATGCTTCTTTGTTTTTATTTTGGCTGAAAGTTTGCTTCCTGAAGTATTTTTTGTTATAAGACTCTGATTTATTGAGGAGGCAAGTGATGGGTGCTACCGTGTGACAATCAACATCACTTTGGGGACATTTGAAAACAGCTTCCTCCAGAGCCGTTTGCCTCTGGAATAGAGTGTTCAGGAGTGTTTACTGGCAGAAGATCTGGCCTGTGACCAAATAGCTCCAGCTTGGTATGGGAAAACTGGGGAATAATACCATCGTGTCCCGTGAAAAACAGGATGCAGGTGGGCATCCCTGTTCCCTCTTATCTGTTGGCAAGGCCCAGAAGATGGGAACAAAGGAGTTTCTGCTGAGATCCCTGAGCCAGAAGTTGCCACTCCAAGGAGAGTTGACTCAACCACTTTGAATTTGAACCGTCACTCCAAAGAGAGCTGACTTGACCACTTTGGACTTATAAATAAGTTGGTACTGCCTTTGAAAAGTTGCCATCATCACTGTGTTCATCATCGTCCTCAAGGGAACAACAATGCCCAATAACCCACCACTACTGAAGGCCTATATCAGTTTGAAAACAAAATGTAGAACATATTGGCAGTCTTGGCTGGACTGTCTTACCACACCCACTGCTGAGTTCAGATTTGGTGCCTTCTGATTTCCGTCTATTTAGGTTAACAAAGGATAGTCTGCATGGGCTACATTTTCCTAGCAACAATGCCATTGTAGCAGCTGTGTAACAATGGGACACCTCAGCTGGTATAGATTTTTCAAGAGCAGCATGCAGGCTCTGGCTTTTTGCAGGTGAAAATGTATAGCTAATGGTAGTAACTATGCTAAAAAAATAGTGTTTTGTAGCTGAGAATTTGTTCTATCAAATAGACTTTTTGTTCTTTGTATCTGTTGTAATTTCCATGGAAATAAATTGGAGGCATTACTTTCAGAGCCACTTAGATTGGTTGCTGGTTAAAAACATGATTTAATTCACAATAGGTAGGGTGGCAAACAAGCTTGACTTCTCATAATGAAGCACGTTTCTTAGATATTCAAACTATAATTGAGAGATACTTAAAGAACACAGCTTCAAAACAAAATGCAATGTACAGCACCCTTGATAAAAATATCTTGTAGTGCAGTTCCACTGAATGGCAAGCTGTTTATCATGAGAATTGCATCATTTTCACTGGAGAGAAAACAGTCATCAGTCGCTCTCTTTGTTGAAGTTTCATAGTTTAACTACTGAATAATCAAACAGGCCATTAAAAGTGGTGCTTAATAATAACTATTTGAAAAGCTCATCTGAAAACAGATAGTGATTCCATGGGCCTGTCTGCTCTGTGTATGTCTTGGTATCAATATACTGTGAGAACAGCATATGGTTTCTTTGATGGAAAGTAATGGAAAATGACAAACTGTTTGAAGATACTGTGGTGCCAATTTCATGAATAATGCATTAGAGTAACAGGTATAATCAGTTCAGTTTAATAGTGTGCAGCCTCCAGAGACACAACAGCAGCATGTAGAGGAATAATCCTTCTTCTAGAATGACATGACACATCTCTTTTTTTTTTTCCTTGACATTATTTTACTGAGATTAAACTAAAATAAAAATTTTAAAAAGCCAAAAAAATAAAATAATAAAAAAAAGATGGTTATCATTTTTGCATTGAAACCATTTCCAATTTTGTAGGAATGACCTTATGTCATTGCAAATGATGAACTCTATATATGTAAAAATGTTTTAAAGCTGTATTATTTTCCTATACAAAAAAAGAAGTGAAAGACTAATTTAGTATGTGTATGCATACAAATAAGAAATACGTATAAGTCTTGCTCCAATTTATAGGAGGGAGAGGAGGTTCTTCTAATATCTGTATACCCGGTGTGAGGTTAAGAAATAACGGTTCTAATGTTGGTCTGACCAGTTTATTACAGATGTTAATTAGGGAGATGGGGAAGGGGAGGTTGGATGCTATTATGAATTGGGGTAATGGGTAAGGGAAGGAGGGCGATAGAAAGATAGGAAAGAAGAAGCAAGGAGTCTTTATAGGAAGCAAGAGTGAGATAGTCACCACCATGAATCCAGCGTGGCTCCTAGTTCAGTCTTTGATCTTCAGAAGTGGTGGGGCATCGGGCATTGTTATTCTGTTGACAACGACGACAACCACAACAACGACCAAGGCGATGATGTCCCCTTTTCAATGCTTTCAAAGTGGTCGAGTCAGCTGTATTTGAAGTGACAGCTCAAATCCAAAGTGGTCGAGTCAGCTCTCCTTGGAGTGGCAGCTTCTGGCTTTATGGTCTCAGTGTTGGTTCCCATCTTCCTGGCCTTACCAACAGATAAGAGGAAGCAGGGAGGCGCCAACTTGGACCTTGCCTTCACAGGATACAATGGCATCATCCCCCAGTTTCCCATAGCAAGCTGGAGTTTCGATAACAGGCCAGATCTTCCTCCAGTAAACTGTCCTGAGCACTCTCTTCCAGAGGAAAACAGCTAAAATTGTACACACAGTGATGCTGATTGCCACATGGCAACACCCATCACTCATCTCCTAGACAAGTCAGTCTTATCACAAGAAATACCTCAGGAAGCAAGCTTTGAGCCAAAAAACAAAGGATTCTCACTGTATAGTTCATGTGTATAAGTATATTCATATACACTGAAAAATCACAGAAAAACTACCTAAAAGAGTTTTATACTTAGACAAACATATTCCTCTTGGCATTCGAGTCTTACATTATTATTTCATGACTGCATGATATTATATATTAGTTAGGTTTAGTGATTTGGAACACATAATTTCAGTGTTTGTATTTATACTGGTACTCAAATACCTATTCATATTTTTCCTGGTTAAAAGTTCATTTTCCAACTGACAAATGAGGTAGAATGAGACAGAATGATGACAGAAAAAAAAAAAAAAAAGTCATGATATTTGAAAGAGTGTTCTCCAAATTAACTGAGCAGAGTAGCAGTTTCATTTGTAAGAATGTATGCATGGTTGTGTATGTATATGTGTATGCATGTATATATATATACACAAGTATTCACACATACACATACATACTCACACTTACACATTCATGGATGTGAAGCTCTTGAATGGGTCCAGAGAAGGAGCGCTAAGATACTTCTCCTGACTGGGCTGGAGTACCTCTCCTATGAAGAAAGGTTGAGGGAACTGGACTTGTTTAGCTTGGAGAAGACAGGGCTCTGGGGACACCTCATTGTGGCTTTCCAGTACTTGAAGGGAGCATATAAATTGGAGGGGAAACAGCTGTTTATGAGGGTGGACAGTGATAGGACAAGGGGGAATGATTTTAAACTGAGATCGGGGAGGTTTAGTTTAGATATTAGGAGGAAGCTTTTCACTCAGAGGGTGGTGACACACTGGCACAGCTTGCCCAAGGAGGTTGTGGATGCCCCATCCCTGGAGGCATTCAAGGCTCTGGATTCAAGGCTGGATTTGCCTCTGGGCAGCATGGTCTAGTGGTTGGTGACCCTGCACATAGCAAGGGGGTTGAAACTAGATAATCACTGTGGTCCTTTTCAACCCAGGCCATTCTATGATTCTGTGATTCCATTCTATGTACATGCATTTGTGTTTGCTTATATACATATCTTAGATATTAGAAAAAAAGAAGGAAAAAAAAAAAGGTGGAATCTGTGTGGATTGATGTAGGAAAAAATCTGAAAAAGTAAAATTAGGTGATTAAACAATTATAAAAGAAATTGGCAGAAATGTGTTTCTATAGAACACCTTTACTTAGTGAAGTGTTGGTTGTTATAACAGTATGATTGTGTACTCGAGTTTGTTATGAGTTCTAATCTTTCCACCCTTCCTTCATTCTAGTTATAATTTCATGTGTAATTGCTGTCCATCTTTGTGCTTTTAGAAAAACAAGTATATGTGAAAATATTTTAAAGCATGTTGGGAGTATCATACTTTATTTACATTTTATAAAAACTTCAGAATAATTGGGAGTTTGAACTGTGAATACTTACCAATAAAATCCAGTCAATCATTATTAGAAGCATTATGGTTTGAAGCATTTCTTATTCTTCTAGCTCAGCAGAAATCTAGTCTTGTAAAGAGAAACATAAGAAGCTCTAGGTCTCTGTTTTCTAATTTGGTACTGGGAAATAAATATTATACTTCCCACAGCCTCTGGAATTTAACATGCAGGAAAGATGAATTGTGCAACTACCTGTCTTTCCTTGCAGCATTTTTTTTTTTCCTACAGACTTTATGAACACATTAGGATCTTCCCACTTTTCTGTCAATTTGAGCCCTCTTCTTATGAAAGCAATCCTTGACAATCTCATCCAATACTTAAGCCCTCTCTATCATTTGTAGATTGGCCATTTCTGACAGAGTTGTAGTAGATTTTCATTGTCATTGCTATCTTTCTTGCCCTTAGAGATTTTAGAATGCTAGAAAGTTCTGCGTGTGTTGAAATGAGAATGAAAATCTTAGTAGATACAGGAGTGATTTTAGGCCTAGGGGAGCTGGTTCTGTAATGAGCTCTCCTCATCATTTAGTAGATTTATAATAAGTGCAATGTTCTTTATAAACCATTCTCTCTGCCGAGTAAAGAAAATAAAGCAAAGCAACAAGTAACAGATTTAATCATTTCTCTATTTGTTGTGTTGGCTCAATGCCTGCACTTAAATACTTTGAAACAGTACTACTTGCCTGAACTTATCAAATGTAGCAAAATAGCTTGAAGAGCTTCAATTTTCATTTCCAGTGATGTCACAGTCATATACAACTAGTGCAATGAAAGATTAGCACACAAATAGCTGTTAAAAGTTTAATTGTGATCACCCATTTGGTATTTATTTATTAGCTGTTCTTCATATGTTGTGCATGAATAACAAGAAGAATAAAAGTTGAATACAAATAATTTTTTGTAGTGCTTTCCTGGGAGCACAGAGTTAAACATGCTGAATACTGGATATTCTGTGTGCAGTTCTAGGATTCTCAAGTCAAGATAAGGAACTTCTACAGAGTCCAGCAGAAGGCCACAAAGATGACTGAGGGCTTGGAACAACTCCAATATGAGGTCTGAGAGACCTGGAACTGTTCAGCCTGGAGAAGAGAAGCCCGGGGGCACATCTTGTCAATGCTTATAAATATCTGAAGTGCAGGAGTTAAATTGGTGGATCCAGGCTCTTTTCTGGGGTGCCTAGTGACAGGTCAAGGGGCAGTATGCACAAACTTGAACAAAGGAAGCTCCTCATGAACACAAGGAAGAGCTTTACTGTGAGGATGACAGAGCGCCGGAACAGACTGTCCAGAGAGGTTGTTGAGTTTCCTTCTATGGAGATATTCAAGACCTGTCTGCAAACCAACCTATGTGACCTGCTTTAGGGAAACCTCATTACCAGGGGATTTGAGCTTGATGATTTGAAGGTCCCTTCCAACCCCTACAATTCTGTGACTCTGAATTCTGCCAGGTCAGATCTAAGGACAGGATCAAACTGCATCAGTTTACCTATGCAGTGGATCAAAATTTAAAACAGCCACTATAGTCATTTTGTGGTCAGAGGATGTGATAAAAGAAAACATATTTTTCCTAGGACAACCTTAAATCAATCTTTTAGATGATCTTTCAAAAAATATTGTGGCATGCATAAAAGACTATTGAAACAATATTGTCATGTCAGATAATACCTAGAATGAGCAGCAATAAGAGCAAAATTAGATGACTTCTGATTGCTTTATGTGCCCCTCCACCCAACCTCATTCCCCTTGCACAGTAGATTGAACAGTAAAATTCCCTTCCAGTTAGTGATTATTGAAGTATCTAATACCATCATGCAGATCACTTGTTTTTATGTCTTGGGCATAGTTTATCTATGCTGCCAACTTGGGCCATTCTGCAGTTGTGAGGTCATGAATGACCAAGATTCTGTATGGAAGCATACAACTATGAGTAGAATCCAGAAAACTGCATGAAGACTTATCTACAAGCACTAATACAGGGTTTAGTGCTCAGTACTCCTTACACAACAAACCTTATGAAAACACGGTACCCACATACACAAGATAACACACACAAGATAACAGTGGCTGCGGAAGTAAACCTTGGTATAAATCAGAGTAACTCCCAGAATCTATAACTCATACACAATCTGTAATATTTCTGTCAATTTTCCATCTGGCCAACTCAATAGTCCTCTAAAAAATTGCTATCTGCTCAGTATCCTTAGTTGTTGCTCTAGCAGTACTTTTTTTATTATTATTTTTTGGCATTCTCCTGTGTTCCAGGGCAGACACAAGACAGATGGCTTAACTATCTTCTCTTTCCAATTTCTCCTACAGCAGGAAAGAGATTGGATGAGAAGAGCATTGCAGCAGTTCCTAAATTACCAGGAAAATATGTGAAGAGATTAAAAGTCTTAAAGATCTGTGAAGACACAATTAATTGCTTTGTTAATTGTATGACCTATGATGGCCTCTTCAAAAGTTTCTGTAAGGGGTACAGACGTAGACATATTCCTTTGTTGATCATCTCCAGGGATGACTGTTTGAATACGAACTGTGAATAGTGTGATTCATCAGCTGATGAATCTCTCTTATGCTCTCCCTCTTACTGTGGCAGAGACCACAGCTGCAAAGTCTTTATAAGGATTTAGTGACACTGCATTAAGTAATGAGGAAAAGATTGCCAAAGTAAGATGGTTGAAGTACTCTGTGGAAACATCAGTGCCTATCTACTCTTCACAGAGTGAAGAGGGAATTGAGCATTACTCCCAGAGTGATAGAAAAAGCCTTAGAGTACTGCAATTTGTCATGCTGGAAAAGGGGATGAATCGAATATATTACACTTATGAAACATAACTTAGTAAATCTGTCCATGTGCTTAGAATTCTGAGACACTGATGTTGAGATTCTAACTGGCTGGAATCCACGAACTGTTTCTGATGCAATTTGAGCCAGGTTACAGCACTGTGCTCCTGGTACATCCTCATGCTACCTACAGGTATATATGCTTTCCTGACTCTCAGAAAACTCATCTGTCCATATGTCTCAAATCCTGAATGTCATAGCATAATGAAAATGATAATTTCCTTGAGGCTTAAAGTACCACCTCCAAATTTTTCACTTTTTACTTCTGTAGACATAAAGACGAGGCTATTTCCATACCTTTTGTATCTTTGTTTCTATTCAAAAAGCGGGGAAGCAGGGCAAGGGAAGAAATAAAAGAGGTAAATGGGAACAAAAAAGGAACAAATGAAAACAGAAAACAGAATGAAAGGTGGACTATCTGTACCTGTCTAAATGTACATGTTGGAAGGATGTATTGTTAACATTTTTGTTTAGCTGAGGAATCATTTAGTGTAAACTTTTTCCATGAACGTATATATAGATAGGTAAACTAGAGCAAGCAGATGTATATGTAAAACTTATATGTTTGTATATTTAATATTCATGCTAAAAATTTAATCACACTCTTTATTGAGTTCATTAAAAAATGAGTATGTGGCTAAGTTAAACACTTTTGCCTGTGAATTGTACAGAATTAGCAGGCCTAGTATTACCATGCTTAGTAATATAGGGATTTTCATAAATAGGGAAAAGTACCTACACATGTTTGTGACAATGATCATTTAACAGCAAGTTGCATTCCGATTACATGTTGGGTGATATAAGTAGCATAGAGGGTAGCAGATAAGACAGTAAGAAGCAAGAACCCCCTCCTAAAGGGGTCAGGAGAAGTATATAAAAAGGCAATTTAATTTTCAAATTAAAAAGGGTGAACAAGGAAGACAAGAAAAGAGAAGAAACTGTTGAATTTTTGAATGAAGAGCTGCGTACATTGCAGTTAGGTGGTGGTATTTAAAGTGATAAAAGGTGACTCTATATGATTAACATAAAAAAGATAAATATACGCAAACATTTTGCAGAGTTTGAAGTGTAGCTGAGAGTAATTGAGA
Organism: Perdix hodgsoniae; assembly: GCA_035772895.1. Classification (NCBI taxonomy): domain Eukaryota; kingdom Metazoa; phylum Chordata; class Aves; order Galliformes; family Phasianidae; genus Perdix; species Perdix hodgsoniae. The sequence goes on along the minus strand of JAPSGF010000256.1, from coordinate 97,335 downwards.
GCATAAACAATAATTTCTGAAACAAGGTCAGAGGGGGAAGAATATAAAATACCTATGTGAAAAGGCCCTTGGCACAAAAGAGTTAACTAAAGTCTCTGTTAGTACAGCTCTCAGCAGACTGCTGCAGGAAAAAGCTGACACAATCTAACCACTGTTTCTAAGGAAAGCCTGAAGTCTTACTTCAACCAGAACTATGAATTAATCATTGTAAGTAGATTCCTGTAAACAGTATAATTCTTCCCTTGCTTTTTGGAAAGCAGACCAGCTCGAAGTATAAAATTGCAATATGGCATAGTTTACAATTATCAAACTGAGGATTTAACATTAAGGTCTGGAGGAAAATAAAATATAGAGCCCACAACCATCCATCCAACCAACCAAGAAATGAACAAACAGACAAACAAACAAACAAACAAAACAAACAAAAACAAAAAAAAAAAACCCAACAAACCAATAGAATTGAATGATTCCTTTTTGCTGTTCTTTTTCCTTTTGTTTCAGGAGGTTAGCAGGTTTGATTGCAATCTTATGTTGCATTACGTGAAAAGTTATCAAGAAAAAGCAGTATTTGGAAATGTTTTTACTTTAAAAATACTCAAATTTTTAATAGTGCTTGAGTATAAACAGGATTTTGACATAATCTTAATTTTTTTTATTAAGTTTAATTGTGGATATGCATAACATGCATAGCATGTTATTAAAAAACAAACGAACAGAAACCTTATTTACCATATGAAGTGGAACATTTGAATTCAGCTTTACTTCAGAATCATCAGCATCACTGTTTGCTCCAATCTACATGTTCTGTTACTGTGCCACAAAGCACTTGGAAGAAAACCAGTGATACTAGAGTAACAAGAATGTTCAACAGATATTGAAAGGAATACGTTCTCATCTTGTGCTTCTTTTTCCTTTATGGAGTTTTGCATAAAATTGTTGTCACAGTGGCAGTCAATACCTGCTAAATTGCACCTCTGAAACTGTTGACATTACATTATGATCCATCAAATTTATTTTGGCTAAGAAAGTAGATGTGACATGTAGACAAGAAAGTGTTCCAATTATCTATTTATTTATTTATTTATTTATTTATTTATTTATTTATTTATTTATTTATTTATTTTAAGAAAGTTCATTTGAGTGCCATCATCAGGTTGACAATAGCCTTATATACTCCCTCTATCTACAATTGTCACTTAAGAACTTGTTTTAGCTCAGGAAAGTCTGCAGGAAGAAAAGCTAACAAACATTGCATTAACTGTCATTACGAGACTTCCTTGCATTTAATAGCAGATCAAATTAGTAAGTGGGTGTAAGTATGTTTAAAATGAGGCTATGTAAAGAGCAGCAGCAGTTTTCAGAAAACCTGTAAATAAGATATTTTTGTTAACTGGTCCATTAAAGCCGTGTACCATTTTTTTCCCTGTTTATCATACATCCTCTGCCCCCAGCAGTTGGGTTAGAGTTCACTGAGATTATACTAAAAGGACACATGTAAGTAATACATATGTGTGTGTGAAAAATATATGAAGAAACATATTAAGCTTCAAATCTGCCTTTTTAAGAGGAACATTACATTCAGAAATATTAATTCACATTTTATGCATGGCACTGTGTACTTATATGCTTAAACCCACTCTTCTTGAAACTTCTTGAAACTCTGTATCAAGTTAATATCAGTTTTATTGACATTAGAATAGAATGTGACCAACAGTTTTTTAAAAGTAACTTCAGCTTCGTTGTTTCTGTGCTCCAAGTCATTTCATTTGCAGCCTCAATACTAGTCTTTGGTGTAACTATTGAGAAACTCCACTGTAGTATTTTGAATCCTTTCGTGTCAACCTATTTCTACTCTGTACTCCCATTTCCTTTTCTGAGGGCTACGTCTCTTTCTGAGAAAGAATTTATTTCCCTTACTGAAAATAGATTCCATAATATTGTTAATCTTTCCGCAAAAACTTACAAGGGATTAGAAAAATTAAATGATTACATTGAGTTTCCAAGTGTCTAGTAATTAAATGGAAACATAATAAATAATGTTAGGGTTAATTAAGTTTTAATGGAAAGGTGAACTGAAGATACAAAAAGAGAAGGGATTTGCAAATTACTGAAACTATCACTGTAAATTTTGGATTTACTCTGAAAGTGTAAGGAAGAAGCAGTTCAAATTGGAGTAAGAAAGTTAAGATATCTGAAAATGAATGATGGGCTAACAGTTGACTGAATCTCTAAAGCATGAGAAAAGAACTCTTTAATGTAAGAAAAATGTTTCTTCTAAGATGGAGAATAGCCTGATTCAAATTAAAGTATCTGACACAGTTTTCTTTGATTTCCATGTATCATCATTTTCTTGTTTGATCACAGCAGAAGCAACTAGAAAAAAATGTGATCTATCCAACAGATAAATCTTAGTCTCTGATAGACTCTCACTTTGTTTAGATCATTTAAACACTTATTTTCAATTAACATTATTGTAACTTTTTTTTATTTTTTTTTTAAACTTAGGTGGTTATAGGCTTGCAAAAAAATGGAAGTAGCTACATGTTTATGTACAGCTGATTTCTGAGCTTTATCCATACTTACTTTTTAAAGTCCTCATTACTTATTATTATTATTCAAAATTTAAAAAATAATTATAACATTATGTATAATATAAATCAAAAGATATATGAGAGTGGAACTGATCAGAAACATCTCCATATTTCTGAAAGCAACATTTTCCAGTTCAATCAGTTGAAGTCTGCTCTGGAAATTCTTTGAATATTAATCTTCCCAGTACTTGTATAGCACATGAAAAGTAAACAAACACTGCTTCAAGAAGAAATATCTAGGTATTTCATTTCAAGAATTTGCAATGGAGAGCCTGACTCCCCTTAATAAGAAGTAAATATTTTCAATGAAATAGTGACTGAATTACAGGAATCTTGCATTAGCAGATCTAGTTAAACCCTGGAAAGATTATTCCTATGAGTGAGTCACCGACCCATCTGGATGGGGTGAGAAATCTATTTTAAGCAAAATTTTAATGTGCTTCTAAGATGTGGAAAGACTGACATAGCCATTTATGTAGAAGAGTAATTATGTAGAAGAGTAAATGGGAAAAATTGGTCGATAATGCTTTGTATTCCAGAATGTACATTTTCTAACAAATTGCTAAAAAACATGAAAATTATGATTTGAGACAAAACAAGACCAGAAAATGTCAAAATGTTTACCAGTGCCCTTGCTGCCTAGAGCAGCAGGAAGCATGATAGACATAAGGAGTTATTCAATATTTTTTTTTTTTCAGAGTTACAAGCTTCTAGGTGAAGCTATCTGATATTCAGTAGCCACATTTCATAAAGTACAAAGCTTTCTTACCCCAAAAGCAAAGAGAATCATGATCATACTTTGCTTTTGAGATGAGAAAGGCCTTCGCAGTTTGGTCATCTAAAAAGGTTATTTATAAGAAAAAAAGTACTTTTCAGTGAAGGTGGTGAGGCACTAGAACAGTTACTCAGAGAATCAATGGATACCCCATCTCTGGAGATTTACAAGAAAAGGATGGGCCAAACTCTGAGCAACCTGATGTAGCTGTGGATGTTCCTGTTCATTGCAGGGGAGGTGGACTAGATGTCCTTTAAAAATCCCTTCCAATTATAAGGATTGTGTGATTCTATGATTCTGTGATATTTTTCCCCTTTCACACATTTTATTGTTCTTTTATTATTATTATTATTATTTCATCTGATATTCAGAGCAGATGAAACAGTGGAGTTTTATTGCTTGTCTTCTTTTCACAATTTCAGTTCCTTATCTCCATACACCTTCACTGTGAAAATCTTAGTTTTACTGTAAGTTCTTCAGTGATTTTCAGTGAGGTAGAGGATATTTTTGTCATACTTTCCAAGACAAAGGCAAAGATGCATCCAAAATAGAAAACTACCTGTCAGAAACAGCAGAGTACATCTAAACAAAAGCACCTAAACTGTGAATAGAGTTTGCTGTGGATTTTTTTTGTTAGTGGTTGCTTGATTTTCTTTTTTCTTTTCTTGTTTTTACTTTTTTCTTGATCTGTTGTTGATGTTTCCTTGAAAACTAATTCCAGTGATTAAATTGAATCTTTTGTAACATAAGACCATGTCAGGAAAACATGCCTCAGGCTCATCCATGAATACATTTGAGAATACATTTTTCCTTAGTTGTGTTCATTTGAATTTTACACTGCATTTGCAAGCATATAATTTAAAATCGAAATCTGTCTCTCTTGCTTATAAGGATTCTTCATTAACATTAAGATTACTAATCTTCATAGGCAGTAATTTCATATTCTCCACCAAAATCTGTTCTTATTAGTACAACTAATGGTGACAGAATATAGCTTTCATTTTGCTACATACAGTCAATACATAAATTCTTATACATTTTGTGGGTTTAAACATTTTTTTTTCATGGCATGTTTAACTTTTCTTTTTCTATGGAAAGCAAGGAATCCATTCAGAGAATTCTAATTTTAAAGAGAGATAAAAAAGGCTGTGTTCTGTTTCGCTAATGGTAGATACTCAGAAAACAGTAATTCATAATTTAAAATGTGTAATTTATCAACTTCATTAGAAAAATGCTTCATTGTTTATGTATTCATAGCATCTGAAATACAGACTCTCCTATTTCAAATATAATTCTACAAACCATTGTCAGCAATTTTTTAGAACTGTAAGAAATTTAGAGTTTATTTAGAGTTAATTATATAATTACATTGTGTCTACATATATATGTTTATATATATATATATATATATATATATGTATATGTACACACAGGGACAAATAACCACAAACTTTGCATCATCAAAACAGTTTATAGAAATAACTGTTCTAGATAATGGTGAGCCAAATAAGCAGAGGATAATTAACTTTGAGAATTTATTCTATTTTGCTTTTTGTGTAATAGAAAAAATTAACACTTTATTTAATTATTTTTTCTTCCTATGAAAAATGTGTATCAGGACCCACAAAAATCCAACAATTTCTGCATACAGTTTTCTATATACCGTGTCATTGCATAGCTGAACTTCAAACAAGGTAGAGAAATTTCAGATGAAATGAACGTACATAATGCTTCATAAGTTACTGGCAATTTCCATAGAAGTTCTGTAATACATACACAAAATGATTGTCTTTCTGTGCAGCAATGTCTTGAACTTGAAATGATTTTGGGGATACATGTCACTTGAACATCTTATACATTTTCATTGTTATATATAAAATGTCTCTCCTAGATGGTAAAAGAACTAAAATACTTGTTTCTCAGTTGCCAAGGAAGATGAAAGCTGTGTGCCTGTCACTGAAAATATTATTGAGGAATCTATGTAGCATGGTTAAGTTCATATATTTCAAAAGTAATTCACCTTTCCTTTCTTCAGCAAGACAGATTTGTAATTGCAGGCACACAGTAAGATGCTTATGAAGAATACTACTGTCTATGTAAAAGCTCTCAAAAGTTTTTCTCCTATGCATTGCAAAGCGTATCATGTATATATTCAGTCCCATACAGTTACATCTGTGACTTCACAGTGAATTACGTACCTCTTGAGAAAATTCATGAAGATTAATAGATCACACTCACTGATAAATAAAACAAAAAAAAAAAAGGTCTTTTAGCAGCTTGTTCTTATGCTTAGTACTTGAAGTAGTAAGATTTTGATTTCTTTTTTTTTTTTTTTTGTCAGTTTTGCTATTAGATGACATTTTTTAGGGGCATAGTCAGTGTCATGATCTGTGTTTACATTTGTAATATCATTTGTGAACTGCACTGCAACTTTCTTTGAATAGCTCAGTTTGCTCTAGGATGTATTAATAATTAGTCTATCTACTTTAATCACCTCTAGCAGAATAATAGTTCATGTTTTCTTTAGTAAATCCTACTCTATTTTAGATGGCTTACCATCTATGCCTTTTTACAGTCTTCTATTACAAGTCAATAGCTTTCTTATCTGAGTCAACAGACACTCTATTTGAGAAAACAGCTGGACTAAGATGTTGCATCTCCATGTTTTTACACACCATACAGCTGCCTATATGAGCATTTGAAATAATTCAGTTGGTCTAGGTTCAAATCTCTTGATTTCTTATATTACTTTCATCATAAGTAATAAACATTCTTCATCTTGTAATCTTATTTGAATCATATTTTTGATCATTTGGTGCTTCTACAAGATCTGTTCATTAAAGTATTCTTAAAAATCATTTTTATATCCGTTGTGGAGTAGTTTAATTTGTCCATAACCTATGGATAATTTGGATGGAGGATCAGGCAAGGAAGGGGTTGATTATTTATTATTTGAAACCAATTTTATTCTGTCTATAAAATCCGAATGCTGTGCTAAGAGAGTATAGAGATAGTAACAAGAATTGCTTCCATTGAGGTTATTTTTGGTATAGTTTCTCTGTCTGTCACCAATCACTTCACTTCCAATAGGCTGATTCTGTACATAGCTGAGTCTTTAAAATCATACCTGTCCATTAAAAATTAATATTTCAAAACTCTTCTGTCTTCTCTGCAGAAACTACGAGAAGCACAAGATACATGTTTTGATATTATAAGCAGCTAAAACCCAAAGTTTATTTTACATCTTGTGTACTTTAAACATTTTTTTCCATTAGTTCACTACTGTTCTACTGACCTTAACTTAAAAAGATATTAATAAAAAAATAAAAGTCATGGTTGAAATATTGTTGAATAGAGAAGATTCCTTTGAAAGTATATGCAATATCGTTCTGAAATATTTTGAAATGGTTTAGTATTTAATTCAAGTAATTATCTCCAAGAATTACTTGGATATAAATTTCACATTATTCTTGGATATCAGTGACACTGTCAGATACGGAGGTTTTCTGTTTGCTCAAAACATTATTCCTCTGACACTCATTAATTCACACTGTTTGCATCTGTTTATTACTGTGGTGTTTCAAAGCTATTAATTCTTTTTTTCTTATATATTACCCAAATTACTAATGTTGTAATCTGTTTTTAATTACAGCATGTTTTAAACTTCTTAAGCAAGGGTCATTCTACCATATGAATGCTGAAATAGTAGTATCCTACAAAACTATCTTTTTCTGCTTGATGTAATTCTTCTTGAAATTCTAAATAGCACCATTTAGAACAAAATTGGGGACCTCTTTTAACACATGACACTAATCATGATGTCGTTTGAGCAAGCAGAGACTTCATAAGTTTGATTTTAAAAAGCAGTTTACAAACCAAATCACTGGCAAGTATCTAAACAAAATGGTAGACAATTGATTTCCTTCTATTCCGTAGTCAACACCCAAAAAAGAATTTTTCATCTCATTTTGTTGCCACTAAATGATGGTAAATAGGTAACACTATTTGTAATGTTAACTCCACTGTAAATAATTTAAATACCAAAAAAATGGTCTGTGATTTCATTAGATGTACAGCATGATACTAAAGATTTAATGAAAGTTGCACTGTCCACATGCTGAGATTTTTTAAGACATTGCAATCAGTAATTTTTCATCTCCTTTCTACTTACACTTATATTATTTCCAATTTTACCCTCTTGAATCAACCTCAGGTAAGAGATTCCATGCTGTTTCTAGTAAAAATAAACAAACAAAATTAAAAAACAACAATGATATTTCTAGGTTGGATTTATAGACTGGAAAACTCACAGAAAGTAACTACTTCAATGCTTAGTGTTCAGAAGTAGGAGCATTGGATTTGACTGTCATTTGGAATAACTGATTCTAGTCTAAAGATTTAACTGCTGATATTTATATAATATTGTTTTCTCATGGATGAGTTTCTATTTTGCAGTAATTTATTTAACTGAGAGGTATCAAATTTTAAACTAAGAATGAAATAATTATTTATTGACTAAGTTTTGCAATAGCACGTTTTTCATAATAATAATTTATTCAGTTGTGATCATGTAAAGACAAGATTCCTGGGCGATTTCAATACATCTATCTACTATAAATTTCTTCACTAAATCACACCTCACTTCATAATTTTCATTTTCATTATATAAGACTTACAGTGATTTAGCTATTCCTGCTTCTGTCTAATTTCTGATGTTCTGTTGTGATTTTTTTTACGTGGTCTTTCTTATCCACTTATAGTAGGTGGTTACACGTTTTCCAGATTTGGTCTATGCCAGTTGCAATTGGGTTGAATTGCTTGATGCTATTGTTCACTTCTCTCCAAGACAGTGTTTCTAAAATGCTTGTCCAATATTTTCTATTTATTTATTCATTATGTAAAGCACAGCACATTTATGTGCATGCTGTAACCAAAAGTCCAGTTATCTTAATAACTTTAAATTGATGCAGCTTGTTAAATGGCAAATGATGAATGGCCTTGCATTTCACACCTTCTTTTTCACATTCATTGTTTGTCACACTTTCCCTGGCAAAGACTTCTTTGTCTTCAGAAAACCATAAAAGGCATTTTTGGTCTGCCTTTTAAGGTATAAGAAAATACGTAACATTTGCTATTGGTAGACTTCTACTTTCTGACCACATTATATAACATTTAATGCCTTTGTCTATTTAAGCCATGTATAGTTTATGTCATTCATTTATTCTCAATTCTTGCATATTAATGTAGATACTAATTAGTGGAAAACAAAACAAAACAAAACAAAACACAACGATGGATTTTAATGCATCTACTGTAAAGGAAAGGACAAAATTCATTTTATGTTGGTTGCATATTAACTTTCAGACAGGATCTCCTGAAATAAATGTGGTTACTTAGTTTAAATGTGAATGTGCTGATATTCAAGTACCTCATTGGTGAGATGTCCTGCACAGGAGTTTGATCACTTCTGTAGTAATTGTTTTCATCCCCCTAATATCTGGCTAGAACTTCCCTCTTTAATGCTTGTGTCCATTGACTCAAATTCTTACACTGTGCTTTTCTGTCTGGCTCGAGCTTCTTTGTGACCTTGACTTGGTATTTGAAGGCCATAATAAAAGACCTGAGTAAAAGTAAGAAACTAAACAAAAAGGAATGGTAGTTTTGCATGAGTGAAGGAATTCAGTATTTCAATTGAAATTTTTTACTATTTTTTTTAATGCCACAACATTCAAATAATTAATTTAATATTAGTTTGAATCTTAAAGAAATTTGGCTTAAAAAGAAAATTGTCAATATTTTGTAAAATTCAGAAATATCTGTGAGTAATATATATTTCTAATGCAAAATCAAAATATCAAAAAATATGTAGAAAACGGAAGAAAGTACTTTTGTATTAAGAAGGCTCTATTGCTTTTGACTTTAATTCTCACACAGATAAATAGCTCCACGTTAATCTGTGTTTTATCCAGTTTTATCCAATTTTACATAAGCGAATCTGAGAAATAGCCAGTGAACCAACTTGGCCTTTCTAGCTGAAGTCTGATAATTGATTTTTCTTCATTCATTCACAAGGGCAGTTTAGGATCTTAGGTATTAGTATATCATTGTTGTCATATTTGTAGACAAAATTTGGTGACTTTTCCCCAGCAATCTATGAAATCTACATGTTTCAAAACTGCATCTTTCAAACAAAATTCATACTTTTCATGGGAGTAATAAAGTATGCATTTGGCATGTATAGTATTCTAAGTTATAATATACATATTAAGCTTCTGTCAAATAGAAACACATCCTTGCGTTGATGAGTTATGCTTCTTGCTGTCTTATAAAAGTTAAAGGTCATTAAATTAAGCAAAAGAAAATCAAAGGATAAACAGGACACTTCATAAAACTGACAGTTTTTGTTTCCTCTAGTCACCTATAGCACCTATTCTTTTAATTATCACACTGACTGCCCTTTTACAACTCCAGAAGAACATAAAATGCATGCATTCACTAATCAAAGTCTTACACCATAAATACGTTTACTGCAATGCACCAGTAAAGCAATTCCAACAACTGCAAACTGCATCAGTTCATTAAGCTATCCCCCTTGGGCCTTTGGCCTTGTACCTGCTATTGCAAAAGCTAAAGGCCTGCAGGCTATCTTTAGAAAGTCCTTAGGTTATTCACTTTGGAGATATTTTTTTTTTTCTTTCTTTCTTTCTTTTCCTACAGTTAAATACAAATTGGAAACAGAAACACCATTTTAGGCAGAACAGTAATCAGGAGCTCAGGCAATATAGATTTCCCAAACCAGTCTCCTTTTCCTCACTTCACTGATCCTACATTATCTGTATTTTTCTGCACTATGGCCTGCATCTCAGATTCCCCAGCAGTGATTCCAGGAGAAGCTGATCTTTTATTCTGAAGTCAGACACAAAAAAGGATTCTCCAGTCCCCAGTTGTTAAGACTAATGGAAATAAATGAAAATAGATAATCAATCAAATTATATAAATATAGTAATACTCCTTACAGTCTATCTAAATTTCCCTTCCTCTTTTGGTAAAGCTTTCTGTGCTGCTTTGTAGTTCTGAAAATCTTCTAGATTTCAAATAAAGACTGCCAAAATAATAGAGACAAAGGAAAACAGTAACCAAAACATTTTCATTTTTGCAAAATAAAGTGTACACTTCCTGTTTGCAGACAACCTCAGTAGTGCTATCTTCTATTTGTTGGGGAGAATCTTCGTAAAAAATCTATATCTTATTATTACTCGTGGGTTGCCATGGGTGAACACTGACCTTAGATATATTTCAAAAGATAAATGATCATTTCCCTGGTGAAGGTTTCCAGGCAGCAAGCATTATCAATTTTAAAGTAGTTTTACAAGTACAAAACACTTCAGAAGAGCAAGATCCTGTCAGCTTATCTATATTGTCTGACACTTCATCCCTTTGGAAAACCTACAACCATGAGATTCTTCATGGGGAATTGATAAATGAATAAATAAATGAATAAGGCTTGATAGTCACACTCTCTCTCACTTTAAACCAACAATATGATTAGGCATTTTTAAGTAGAAGTCTTTAAAAGTTTAAAATACTCAAAACTTAAAAAATATTATTGAATAAGTGAAGAAAATTTGCTGATGTTTTCTTTTTGTAAGTTAGAGAAAGAAGTAAGCAATTCCCTCTCTGATGAATAACCTGGAGAATATGGATCATTGCCAGGAATGTGTGCATAGGATTCTCTGGTTATGATGCCATGTTTGGATGCCTACTTGTAGTGGCCATTCTTGTGGCAGTGGACTGCAAAACAGCATGAGAACATAGAAGAGAGAGAAAACTACTGATATATTAGAACAAAATGGACAGGAAAAAATGTTGGGAACCTACCTCAAATCCACTTCCTCTGGTTTTTCTCTATCTACAGAATCACATCGATTGTTTTAGGAGGAAGGGTACGGAAATCTGCTAATATTGGAGCCAGGAACAACGTAATGAAACATGCTTCATCAAATCTGGAAATATCTGCATAGTTTATTTATAATCCATAAAACCTTTTTCTTCATGCATTAAGATATAAAATGCAGAAGATCTTACAGGATACATATATTTTTTTTCCGTGCATATTTCCCCGTAACATAAATACGTATAAAAAAGCCACAAGTTTTGTGGCTGTGTGTACAGAATAAGAAATGTGTTCCAATAACAGGTCTGGGGGACGTATGGTATTATTTTACTCTATTTAAAGAAAAGAAAAAGTGCTCTCATTAATTTGTGCCTTAGAAAAAGAAAATATTTTCACCATTGATTTTCAAATAGTTTTTAAGATTTCAGATCATAGAAAATCATCTGAAAAAAAATCCTATTTTTGGTGGTTGTTTATTCTATTTTATTAGCCAATGAATTTGAAGGATTTTTTTTCACTGGAATTCAGTCAATTAACAACAGAGCAACAAGCAAACTAATGTTTTTGAAATAGTCTGACATAAGCACAATCATGTCAAAATAAATTACTGTGCATTTTAATTATTAAATCATTAAAAATTTCATTTCAACAATTGTTCCTTTAACTACTAAATATTAAAAACAATAAATAATCTTTCTTTTTTTCACTGAATTTATATAAGTGTGTAAGGGCTTTAGAAATTCTAACAGAGCAATCAAAGACAGTCTTAAATTGAGCCAGGTAGAAATTCAGTTTACTGTTCTTTTCAAAAAATTTTTCTTGATATTCAATAGAAAATTAATAAGCATAATTTGGAGCCAGCAGAAAACAAAACAAAACAAAATTATAAAAATCTAATTACAAAACATTTTTTACCTTATTCTCCTTTACCTGCAATACATTAATTTGAGATTTACCTTTCAATAATTTCCATTCTTCTTATGCAATTTTTTGACTTGACACATTGCTCACCTTGCTATTAGAAGGAGGGAAAAAAAAAAAGCTTCACTTGCTTGTCTGATACTGTGTCTATTTCAATATTTATTAAATGCTTTCATGCTTTTGAAAAGGTAATTGTTTATCTAGTTGGAATACAGTGTGTGAAAGTAGATCATACATAGATAAACAAATTTAAGTCCTGATTAAATCAGACAGTTTTTAACAATCAATTAGGAGTTAAAAACAAATCAATTAACCTTTGATCTATATGAAGAATGGAAAAATTGAGGAACCTGAAAGTCATCTAACTGTTGTGCATGTTTCACAATGTACCATAGGACTGTGAAACATTATAATATACTATTTATAACCCCATTATAATATCTAGATAATTATAACTTCTCATTATAGAGATTTTCATAAATTCTTACAAGTTATATGTGATCCAATCTTTTCTCTGTTGAAGTTAGGCCTAAGGAAATTACAGTGATCTTGATTTTATGTAGGTAATGTACCATGGTTGAAGTTCAGTGTTATTGGATTTGGATCTTACCATCTGCAATATCAGCGTGCCTCAATTTATTCATTTCTTAACTAATGCAAGCAAAATGCAGTCCTGTCTTGGAAGTTTCACCATTTGAAATTGATAGAATAGAGAAAGATGGTATACCTTTACCTCAATTTCAGGTAGGACATACTAGCTAAGAGGATATGGTCATGAGGTCAAGATATTCTTTGAACACTACTGTTGTTAGTTGATTGTCTTCCAAATCAGCTTAGACTTGTATCCTTCCAAATCAGAGAACTGCAAGAGAATCTGAGTGTGTAAGTTACATAGAACAACCTAAGATAATATGCAAAAACTTTCAGCAAAGACCAGAAATAAGTGGATTTTTTGAGCCCTCTACTGCAGCTATTTGGGAAAAACAAACAAACAAAACAACAACAAAAAACGTCCACATCTATGTTCACTACAAAATTTTGCTTCCTTACCTTTCACGTTAATAAAAATTCAATGATCCTACTAAACAAAAACAAAAAAAAAGCAAAACGAAACAGGAAATAGAAATTTTCAACAACTTTTTTAGAGTTCCCTCCATACAGATTACTTCCCTATTTCTATTGGAAATTAATGGTCAAGAAATATCAGTCAGCTATGAATGACCTTTAAGAAGACCTGACTGACAGGTCACTGTACTATGAAATAATTGCCTTATGTTCTTTTGAAAAAGCAAGGTTGAGTGAATGTATCCACATTTCCCTATGAATCATTAGTATCACATTTGATCTCCAATGACACTCTCTTAAGCACTGTGGTAATTAATTCTAGATAGCAATTTTATATTGAAGTTAATTGCTCACCTCTGATATCAGCATTACCAAAGCTCAGTTGGACAAACAACAATGTGATACAGAAAAGACAAAAACTCATTTCTAACTCCATTAAACTATCTCTAAGAAAAGAGAAAAAAAAACAGGAAATCTGATAAAAGAAGGCATGAAATTTCATGGGGATGTCTTGTCTGAGGTCATAGAGACACACACATAAAAATGTACCTCTTGTGAAATCAGACTTTTGATGTCTTCCTAGCTAATTTCACATTATTTTGAAATTAGGAAAAAAGTATAGCAGAGACTGTCAAAGAACCTTATCTGAACCAAAATTCAAATGTTGTCCAGTTATAATTAGAATACATAGTAGACTACCCAAAATGTCTAGAGTGGAAAAAATGATTGAAAGGAAGAGCAGACTACCTAATGCTTGTCAGTACAGCTGTGTGTAGGAAGCTGCATAGGTGAGAAGCAATGGCAGTAGGATGGAGCTAGTATCTCCTTAAAAAAGCAAAAACCCAGTAGCCTGTGTGAAAAGACTGAGGAATAATTTGATAAGACAAACAACAAGACACTTAAACTGTATTTGACATGGAGGATATTACATAACTGCATTTAAAAATTTATGAATATATTCACTGTTTTCAGATCAGTTTCTTTTCCTGCTAGTCAGTGGCTGATTACATTTAAAATCTTAGTTTTCTTAAGCTTTAAAAATAAATAAAAACAAATTTAGCTTTCTATAACTTTGCCAGTGCTTTCCATGGATTTACTAGTTCATGCATGTTGCTCATGAATTGCTATCATTCAGGTCATTTTAAACTTTGCTTCTGTAAGCATTATCTTTTTTACTCTGAACTACTATCTGCTTTACCTGCAATTATATTAGAAACACCCTCAACTGTGAAGAAGTGTATGAATATTTCATATGGGAGAAGAAAGTAAGATTATTGCTGGATTATTATTTTTATAATGTGCTTCATCTGCATTCTCCTCTCCTTTTTTTTTTTTTTTTTTTTTTTTTTTTTATGATGCATTTGCTGTGATGAAATTGCTGACTTGGTTGATAACAGCCTGAACAATGATTGGTGTCAAAGAAAGAACACCTTTTATCTCTAAACTTCTAAAATATTAAAGCGGAGACTGTCAATAGATATTTCGTTCTCTCTGTCTTTCTTCTCTCTCTCTCTCTTTTTTTTTTTTAATAGCCTTTCAATTACCTTTCTTTTTAGTTCTATTTTCTTTAGTTAAAAGGAAGCCAAAAATGTGTTTGGTGCTTTTTGTTGGTGGTGCTGGATGGTGGTATTTTTTTGTGTAGCTTTGTTTTGTTTTGATGGAATATTTCTTCTGTGTAATGAATAAAATAATCTTTGAACTGGAACTTCACAATGATGGACAATATGCTCCAAAGACTATTGCATAATGGGCGTTCTAAGCTTTACTGAAAATCTGGATGAGGAAGAGGATGAAAAAATTATCTTTGATATAAAGTTACTATATTCTTTTAAAATGAAACAAGTAAAAAAATAAAATAAAAGTTTTAGGACTGACAAAAGTAGAGGAAAAAGATATCTACATACATAAATACAAACAGATATAAGCATACATAAATATATATACAGAATTTTTTGTTTTTGAAAAGCTACATGCTTTCAAATCAAATTTTGTCATAGTTAATATTCAGATAAAGGTTTCTGGAAAGGATTTTTATGATATAACTCAAGCTTTTTTAAATAAGAATTGATAAGAAATTCTGAACATTATTTTTTTTTTATTCTTAATATTAAGTTCTGTAAGCTATTAAATGTTCACATTTTTCTAAGCAGATTTTAGCAGAAATTTAATTATGCTGTATCTATTCTAAGCTTTTACTTATATATGAAACTGGCACATCAATTTGAAATCAGTTTTGAGTACTAGCTTAACTGAGTGCTTCATTTATATGTTATAAAATGTTTAGAGGGGATGATAGAAGTTTCTGTATTGTTTTCCTTAGGCAAAGCACTTTGTTCCTGATTAAGTTGAGTAAAATTCCTTGCCTCACAAGGGTTAATCCCCATTCACAGTTAATAGCACATGCCTCAAGCTTTATTCTCAGAAGATCTTTTATGTTTTGAGCAGCGATTACCAGTGGTAAGAACATGGTCGTACCCATTCATGGACAGAGTGGGGAAATGATGCTATTGTAACAATGGTTTTGTCTGCATGGGTCTGTTTTCTCACTGCTCTCATTGCCGTTTTGAGTTCTGCTTTTACTACTGTGGAACTTCTACCACCTTCCATTGGAAATGAGGCTGGGAAAGCTACCTATATGAAATGTATGGACTACAGTTTTAAGAACAGAGATCTAGACTATGGGTATGCCAGTTAGGAGCAAAGCCCAGAAGGTTCAGAGACCTAAATACTTGCTAGAGTGATTTGACTTTTCTGAGTCCATTAATATAAAACTACCTTTTCTTTCCTAGGCATGTCTAAAGAAGAGGACAAAATTTGCACTTCCATCTTTCTCCTGGAGAGATTCTGTCTTAGAATTTTCTGTTTTTTTGACCCATTTATAATCACTATGCAGTTTCATTCTGCAATCAATGCTCATGTCATTATGGGAACAAAGTTTTATTAATGTAAATGGAATGTATGTAGGGTTAGTCTCTAGGCACTGTTAGATGACCAGAATAAATAACTGCTGGCCCAAAGGATGTAGGACCGTATATACAATTTGAGGATTATAATGATACATTCAGCATTTTTATGTGTGCATATCTTCAATTATTTTTCTGCTATACTCATCAGCAGCTACAGATATCGTTACTAAAATAGCATCTCCATTAAAAGAGGATATTCATAGCATGGATAACACTCACTTTCTGAGTAATTAGTTCAGTCAAAGGAAGAATTTTTTCTGTTGACAGCTTGGGACAACTTGGGGTCAGCAACATTATTGTCTGTGACAGTAAACAGGTTTATTAAATAGATCAAACAGAAAATTCACAATCTGCTCTATCCTTAATTACCATCAAATTTAAATCCTTATTTTATTGGAAGTCTCAGGTGTTCTTCTCAAAATCTCTATTAAAATGCAAATAGGTCATTTTGTAATTGAAGCTATTTAAATAAAATATATTTTCTTCATCAGCTCATCCTGTCATGTAACTGTGAAGACGTGGAGTATTTTAAAGGATGAGAGCTAGATGTAATCTGAGTAAGATTGGTGAAAATTTTTAGGAACACATGAAGACTTACCAATCTTCCATATTCCTTTTTACCATACAAGAGGAAAATACTTGATAAAACTAAATACTAATATCTCTATCTTATGATAAGATAAAAGTGTATATAAATTATAGTTCAACACTGGATTTTATTACCCCAAGAGGCTATTAGCACAAGCAATGTAAATATTTTGTACTTCTAATGACATAAAACAGGCAAACAAAGGGTCTGAGTTACTCTGCTCTATTATTATCAGCAGCACTATGGAAGAAAAAGAGTTCTGAATGGGAGAAAGAAAGGACCAGGAGAAAAGGAAAGCAATATCATAGAGTCAAAGAAACCTTGTCTTCTACTGCAGACCAGTTCTGCAAGGTTTTTCTCTTTCAAGTATATCATACTTTTAATATCATATTGATTACTGGTTTGTATCTATCTATAAGAACAAATTTAACAAAAGGCAGGAGAGCTGGTTTTCTTTTGAAGGGATGTGAATATAAAGGAAATTTCTTTCTATGGCGGGAGATGGATTTTAGTGATTTGCAGGAGACAAGTGCAGAAAAAGAAAGGGATTAAGAGAATTAAAAGGACTGGTGACAAGTAAATATTTAATTGGTTTGTATGTTTGTCAGCTCATAGCCTGTATCTGGTCAGCACAGCCTCTCCAGTCTTCTCATGATGCTCCATTTCTAGATATTTTTTGAATGAAGAGCTATGCATGTTGAGTGTTTTGTGTGTCCATCTGTTACCTATGTGCCTGGCTGTGTATATACATGTGCTATATCTGTATATGCCTTCTGGAAATCTACTTTATGCTTTGCTACTATTTTGATACAGAGCATGGAGTTCTAACAGCTTCACTTCCCTTAGATCTTTAGTTCTAAAATCACATATTTTCCTCTAGCAGTTTCCATCAGGAAGGACTGAGTAACATCTCCAGGCAAAACAGTCCCTACGCCTGAGTCTTAAGGTGCAGGTATAATTGAGTTCTGAATGCATAGACTGCTATGTTCGGATATTTCTCCTGTTTATACAGATGAAATAGAGAACCAATTATAAATCTTTGCAAAAATATATTCCACCTTTGAAATTTTTGCATGCGTATCTAAACATGCCCTTGGACCTACACAGGTCCACTGAGGTAAACAAAATTTCAGTAAATTGTTTCATGTTAGATTCACAACCAACATGAAATTATTTAATGTGGAAGATAAATCTAGTTGCTGTATTATAATATAGCAGAATATTTCTTTATAATTCTAAGAAGAATTTTGTCTCTAAAAAAAAAAAAACAAAAAAAAAAAACAAAAAAAAACAGAACAACAAAAAACCACACCTTCAGAGGCTTTTTAAGGAGCTTTGGTCTTTGGAAAATGAATAAAACATTGTATTTGAAATCCCTTTGTGCTTTACAACAAAGAGATAAAAGTTTAGCATTAAATAAAGGTCTGACAACTTCAGCAAATATACCCAAAGAACCAAAACTTACAAAGTATTATAAATAAATAAATACCTGTTAAAGAAGTATGTCATCTGCATTTGAAGGTTATTAAAACACTCTTTGTTGAAAGATGAACTTTTTCAATTAATGACTCTGTAGATTTAGATCAGTAATTCCTTTGGTAATTATACTCTGTGTAAAGAAAGAATTATATGCCTTGTAAGCATGCTCCATTCTATTAAAGGAGATCTGTGTAAACCCTGAATTAAAAAGTTTATGGTGGTTCACACAATAGATATGTCAGTCTCTGCACCTGGGAATCACAAGCAAAATACAACCTTGATTTTTACCTAATTATTACATGAATTCCCTACTTTAAACATATATTCTTATCTGACAATATGTAGATCTTTATATCTATTTGGTAAGGGAGGAAGAGAATAGTATGTGTGAAAATACTGATTAGCAATTATTATGCCTTCCTATTGAACTATCCATTATTTATATTAAATGCTTTTTTTTTTCTTTTCTTTTTAATTGGCCTGTAGCATATTCTCATTAGAAGCTCTCTTCCTAGTTTAGTACTTGAATTTGAAATGGCGTTTTGGATCACTATCACCTTGATATTACAATATATATACATATATTGTTATTTGGTTTTTGGTGGTTTTTGTTTCTGTTTTGTTTTGTGAAATCAGTTTAAAATACTTCCAAAAGAAGATAATAGGATATTCTAAGTGAAATTCAGTTATATCTCATCTTTTGGAATTTATTTCTTGTATTTATGTGAGAGGTTACTATAAATCTGTTTGCACTGACTTCAGTCATTATTATCTGCATGAAATTTGTTGTGCATTATTAACTCACAGAATCACAGAATCACAGAATTATCAAGGTTGGAAAAGACCTAGAAGATCATCTAGTCCAACCATTACCAATACTTCCCAGTATTATCTGTGTGTGAAAATAAGAAAACATGCTTGTTTGCTTTTCAGAAATAGATGAACACAATGTGTGCAAGTACAAAGCAGAAATTAAAGTGTGTTTGTTACCAAAATGATGCAAATAAATTAAATTTAGCTTTAAAATTCTTTACTTACTTCCTTTCCTACTATTATCATCTCTTTCATTTAGTAAATTTGGTACTTGTTAACTGGATACAATGTTGGCTTTTTTCCTATTATTCTGGTACATCTGAATGATCTGGGATGCCACAGTGTTAACAGAGGGAACTCTTCCTTTTTGATCTACTGAAGGGTTTCAGTTACTTTGTTTCTGGCTGTATCATCACATCTTTTTCTCTGCACCTTCTGAGGGATCCTGCAAAGGCAAATTTCTTCATCACCGTGTGTTTAACTATCATAGAAAATGAAAACAAAATCATCATATGTAACATTTTACTACACTGAAACATATACCAGGATAATGAATCCCAGTTCTTCCTTGATATCTCTACATACTAAAGACATTTGATTATTGTAATACCATAATCAATTCTTTCTGTTATTTGATTTACAGTAGCATTTGTTGCAGATTTCTGTTTTCCATTGTTTTAATTCCTTTTTCATTGCTATTCACTTAATGTGAATGTTTTTCACTGTGTCCAGCCTTAGGTCCCCCAGCACGAGAAATGTGGAGTCTTTGGTATTCCTTCCATCCAAAGCCATTCTGTGATTCTATGAATTTTCCCCAGCAGTTGCATTTCTTTTCTGATATGCAGCTCTGGTGGCCACAAAAGACACAGAAGTATCATTATTTGAAACGCTACATTGAATATAAGCATTGGGGGGAAAAAAATCAAAAAAGTAGCTAAGTGTCTTTAGTTTAGGATATCTCATGACTCTCATGTTAGTAGAACCACTGTTAGAGATAAATAAAAATGGGATATCTTTGAGGAGAAAGTCTTTTGAATGTCTTTTTTACAAAATATTTTTGCTCAATTTTTATTTGCTATTATTATTATTATTTGTGGATGCCTGATGATATTAATATTCAAGAGATTCTGGTGAAATTATCATTCATTTATTATTTCCTACCTAATTTCCAATGTCAATGCTTAGAAATCTTTCTAGTTGCACTAGGAAGAGATGAGGTTTGCATAAACATGCAGAGTGGAGTGTTACTGAATTTGCTTTGCAATGTTATTATATAACATTTTCACTTGAATATGAAAGTAAATCTAGAGTCAAGAGATAATATACGGATGTTTTATAAGATATTGGTGGGCCGAAATTTCTTTTAAATTTGAGATTTGTATGTCTCACATGTATTCTGAACATTTTTGGTTTCAAAAATCTCTTAAACATGAACAATATTATAATCTTATTCATATTGTCTTTATGGTTGAACTTCTTAATATATCCTGTATGTTAACTTTCTCAGAAATTAACTGTTTTCTTCTCCCCTTGTTTTGTTTCTTTTGCATATTTGTATA
Source organism: Perdix hodgsoniae (assembly GCA_035772895.1). Taxonomy (NCBI): domain Eukaryota; kingdom Metazoa; phylum Chordata; class Aves; order Galliformes; family Phasianidae; genus Perdix; species Perdix hodgsoniae. Next base: position 76,683 of record JAPSGF010000256.1, on the reverse strand, counting down.
TATATCCTTGTTTCTTTGTGACAACTGAAGAACAGTGAAGAAAACCTAAGGTCTGGAATAATGAGCATTAGAATTCTGAGTAATCTACATTGGCAGAATCTATATTGGGTAGTTAATGCAATTTTAGTTATATCTTTTACACATTTTTAGTTTTTTATATGAGTTCTATATCAGCTCCTAGTCAGTAGTGAAAATTTTTCTTCCTGACATCATGAAAAAAATCACACACTATCAAACTTAAACTCACATAATAAAGAATAGTTATAGGCGTATTTACATTAGACACAAATTAAAAATAAAAAAAGGCTTAGTGAAACCTTTTTGTACCTCATCATCTATCTTGCACTTCTGAAATACACTATGATATGCTCCAAAATCCTCGAGATAACCAAAATGGTAGTTGTTCAGAATAAACTGTGATGTGATGGGGGAAGTGGGAGGTGGTGAATGGAAAAAGAGTCCTAATGCAGGTTTTTGCAAGATTTGAAGTCCAGAAAAAGTTCAGGAATCACTGTTTGCTTAGAAACTGAATGTTCTGAGGTATGAGCAGACAAAAGTCAGAGGGGTTTATGGATTCATTAACTGGAGAAACAAGAGCAAAAAAGCAGCATGCCTCCCTGAAAAAAATAAAATAAAATAAAATAAAATAAAATAAAATAAAATAAAATAAATTCCCTTCTCGGAAATAATTATATTTCCTTCTCGGAAATAATAATATTATTAAATAATATTATTTCCTTCTCGGAAATAATAATAATTCCCTTCTTGGAAAGGGTGGTCAGGCACTGGAATGCACTGCCCAAGGAGGTGGTGGAGTCACCGAACATGGATGTGTTCAAGAGACGTTTGGATGTTGTGTTGAGGGATATGATTTAGCTGGGGAGTATTGGTGATGGTTGGACTGGATGATCTTTTAGGTCTTTTCCAACCTTGATAATTCTGTGATTCTGTGAAAAATAGTTTTCATACCTTTTCCTAATTAAAAATATAACTTATTTTGACAGACAATAAGCAAATAGGTTTATATCTAGAATAGAAAGGTTTTGGTAGTATCCAAGAACTTTTTGAAAGTTCTTACTTTCTCTGACATCATATTTAAAGCTCATACAAAGATAACAGCTGTGTAAAATACCTACATTAATTCTTCCTATGCTGTATCTGTGTTAGTACACATTACTTACTACATTATGTTATTGAATTCACTTCCAGAACAAAAGATTGGTGCAATTGTTTTTGTTTGTTTGTTTTGGTTTTTTTTTGTTTGTTTGCTTCTTCACAATAAACAAAAATTCTACCAAGAGTTTCTGTCATTTAGAAAACAATTTGTTTCTTCAGTTTACCCCTCATATCTCTTAAAAATAAAACAAGATAAATAAAATCAATTTGTGTTTTCAATAATATTTACGGATGTCTCTCCTCTTCCAAAAAAAAATGTTTCAGTTATAACAGCAAGATTCTTAGATATTTCTTGCTGCTACATTTTGATGTGTGTTACAGAGAACAAAAGATAATCTCTTCTCAGACTTCCAAGAAATTCAGACAAGTAGATTCCAGAACTGATAGCTAGAATTACAAAAGAAAGTGAATGTCTCTATCAGTTAAAAGTCCCTTTTGCACAGGCTAGCAATTTTCAACCTCATACTTTATCTTTTCTTCCACAAAATCTATCCTAGGAATGAGATTAAAAGCACAGATAATGCTAACTCTATTAAAGATACTTATTTAATTTCTTTTCACTTACCTATATTATGCTTATGGGTACATAAGGAAAAACAGATATAAAAATATAGAAGTCCAGTTCACTGCAAATAGGAATAGAGTATGTCTTCAAATAGAAGCAAGAGTATTTCAGAATATTCTACAAGCATTAAGATATACCACCCTCTCTATATACACAGTCAACTGCCAAAATACTTCTTTTAAAATTTTTATCTACATTTTAAAAATTTATTCTAATGCTAAGGGATAATTTTCAAGTGGTACCAGGTCTTAGTCAGTAACAGGATCAACAATATCACTTACCTATGTGATTGCATTAATTTATGATTCATTAGAAACCTTCTAGTCAATTTGAATTTGACTGCTTAATAAATTCCACGAGTCTGAAGAGGGGACAAGCAATTTTCTATCCTTACTTTTCAGAGCCTTTTAATCACCATTAGATGATTGGTCACAACTCCTTCAAAAATGGATTTGTTTTTAGCTACCATTTATCTGACAAAATTTTGGCTATATCTACTCAAAGCATATCAAGAATTAATAGAATAATTTTGCATGGTTGGAACCAGATAATCTTCACGGTCTCAGTCTCCTATGATTCTATCACTAAGGAAGCTCTCATCGATAGTACAATAATTTCCTAAATTTAAGTTTGGAACATATACAACAGTTGCAGGTTGCTACTTTTGTTTTTTTTCCAAGGGCCAAAATTTTTTTTTTCTTTTTTTTTTTCTTTTTTTTTTCTTTTTTTTCTATGAACACGTTTAATTTTTTTTTCTTTTTAGAAAATTAGAGAATAAGAAAATACCTCAAATAACTGAAAAAGAAGTAATAAGTTTTCTCCTCCCTGTCATAGTAGTAAATACTTATTATCTGTTCAGATTCAGTAAAAAGTTTGTCAAGAGTTAGTCACTTCATGAAGAATAATTGCACTTTCACTTCAAACTGTTTCCATGAGGTTTGAGCCTCATTCATACTTTAGCAGTGTTTTGTTTCTTTCATGTGTTTCATCAAACTAATATTCAGCAGCAAATAATGAGAGATAAGACTTTGTTTTCATACCGTGCACAGATAAACTTCAATCTGACCATCTTATTTGTTCATGAATCTGCTGTTAACTGTTAAGAAATTACTTTTTTTTTTTTTTAACTTCTCCCCCCTTCCCCCCAGCCCAGATTATATTAAAACAAATGGATGGTTCAAAACAAATGAAACTTTGTATAACAATTTTTGAGTTTGTTTGGCCTTGATCATGAATAAAGTGTGAAGAGATTAACAAATTATTGTATCCTAATGAGTCCTTACCGTATCACAATAAAATTTGTTAAAATGCATACTAACAAAACAGAGTGTAAATCAAACATGACTTTTCTGATATCAGTGGAGTTGCAGCACCATAAGATTAGTAGGAGATCAAAACTAATCTTCATGCATTTATCACAATATACATCTCAGTATTTTTGCTTTCATAGTCTCTGACATATTTCTAACCATTTATATTTAATATATTAATAATGGCCTCCATATCAGCCACTTCCTGGCAGTTAATCACTAAGTCCATGAGGAGCCTAAGGCAAAGCCTGTGGGCCACAATTCTTCCTGCCAATGACTGTCTGCTGCTTAGGAGCTGCTTTGCTTATCTGATAACATTTCTGAACTGAAGATCTCCTGAAAGCCTTTTTTTTTTTTTTTTTTTTTGGTTTTGTTTTTTTGTTAATGTCTGGTAAATATGAACTCTGAAATGTCCAGTCTTAAACATCTCTATGTTTCTGGAAAGCATTTTTTTTTTTTTTTCCTCCTCATTTTTTGTAATGAGAACACTGAAAAGACAAGAGACATTATATGAGTACAAATTAGAATTCCAAACAGTCCTCACACTTCAACTAGTTTACGTATTTGTGTAAATTCAAATTTGTAGAATTCAGTAGTAAAACAGTTTAGCCCAAACTTCACAGAAATGATAAAATGAGCATTTTTTACCTTGAAGAAGATTTAATCCTTCATACCAGTTCCCAAGTTGAGTATGTAGGACTCCGTAAACAAGAAGTTTAACAAAATTGTTCATGTGTAAGCCCCCCTGCTATAGGCAGGAAAGGAACATCTCCCACTAGACTAGGTTGCTAAAAGCCCCACCCAGCCTGGTTCATATTTTATCAAGTTTTTCAAGGAACACCATGTCCTAGGGAAACTGCTTAAAATTAATTGAAAATATGTAATAGGCTACACTGTACAATGCATTAAAATTAATACAAACTTTTTTTTTTTTTTTTCCTGAAAAGATCTATACTGGAAATAAGAGCTTTTATTTTCTGTAAGCTATGTCATAGACTTTTTAATACATTTGAAACACATTTGTGTGTAAATATACAAAGACTGGAAGATAAAAAGAATTATGGAATTTTATACTGACCACCTGTAGTTTGTAACAAGTTGTAACCTTGTCAGTATCTAGACCTGTCATAGGCTGTTACTATTCTCAGAAATAGCAAGCAGGATCTGATATTCACCTCTTTCTTTATCCTGAATCTTTTCTAGAGAGCTGTTACCTTCTGATTAACTAAAAAATTGGGTATGTATGTGAAAATGTGTGTTTGCATACTATGGGTAGTTGTCTTTATCTCTCTATGGGTAATATTCTCCAAAATCGATCTACTTGAATTCTTCCCTATCAGCTTGAGTTACAGTTACGTTTCTAATGAAAAGCAAATTGAATAGACTCCGTGCTGTGATGGTTACATTTCCAGAAGAACCAGCTCAAGCTGTTTTAAAGCAAATTCAGACACCTTTATTCTACAATAAACCCTGGAGTGCAGACATACTCCAGCGTATTTAGGCATGAGTAATACGAAGTTACAGAGGCCCTTTAAAGTTCAGAAAATGCCACCTTCCATCTTCCCAACTAGTATTAATTATATACCTGGTATTGTAAATGCAAGGTGCTCTTGCAGGCATGACTAAATTAAATGCACTAAGAAGTGCAGCACAAGACAAGTGTAAAGGCTACGTTCTCAGTAGTCAGTGAAGCTGAAAAGTCAATGTCCTCATTGCATAACTGGAATTTTCATCAGCTTCCACAGTATTAATTTAAGATTACTTTGTAGTTACCAGACAGTTCAGCACAGGATCTGGTCCTGAAATCCTAATAGACCACTAAAATAATCTTTTTAGACTTTGTGTGTGTCCTGATAATCACAAAATACTACTAATTATTCATAAGATATTTGTTTACAATTTGTTTTCATGTAATGTTTCCAAGAACCTTATACATCCTGGGAAACATTAGGGAAGGAAGGGAAGAGTTTAAATATAGTTAAAATGAAATTATAAATCCCAGCAATTTCAAAACTAAAACTACATGTTACAGTTTGCCATCATAAATACTTTATCTGAGAAGGAACATAAGGAGAAAAATGATTTTTAAAAAGTACTTGTGTCCTTTGTTTTGCAAAATATCCCATAATCATCTAATATTTATGATGATTCACTGCAAACCATAACTTTATCTGCTCTCAACACATGAATAATGAATAGCTCCTCCATGCTGGTTGGGGAGGGGAAACAAGCAAGTATAAGGCTACAAAATATATTAGAAAATCAAGAGGCTTATGATCATCTTCAATTCCAATTTCGGACTTTTCATAATTCTTTAAAACAATGAGAGGAGATAAGGAGATCCAGAGGAGTTATGGATCACAACATTCCTCTAAATTTCAGGTCCTGAGCATGATTCACTGTAAATGGGAATTGAAAAGATAGCAGAAGGACTCTGCTGACCTTAACTAAAAAAAATCAATTGTCATGATTGGTGAAAGAACGCATAACATAGACTAACATAACATAGTGCCAAACTAAGACTAATTCCTGAAAATTAAAAATTAAAGTTAACCTTCTACAAGACTACAATGTGATTCAGTAACCAACACAGAGCTAACACCAACATGGATCACCTGGCCCTGGTAGAAGAGCAAAACTGCAGAAACTATCTGGGCACAAACATCTCTTGACCCAGTGCCTGGAGAGATGTACATGTCAAAACAAAACAAAACATCACCAACAACAAAACACCTGGACACTTGTATGTGAATTGGTCTTAAAGAAAAGGTATTGATCTTCTGTGCCTCAGTATGCAATATCACCTCTGATGGAGAGAGAAGGTTGTTCAGGGACAACAACCTTAACACTTCATATGGATAATATCCATGGCAGACAAGCTTCTCCTACTGTGTGCCCCCCGCGTGCCCCCCCCCCCCCCCCCCCCAACCACAGGAGGCCAATTCAGCATGCACAGAAGAGAGAAGCGATTCAGCTTCTTCCAATATTACTTTTAGGTGGCAAGTGTGCAAGGGTATGTAAAAGTGTCTGCTCCTCTGAGGGTGTGTATTTTCCAGCACAACAAGGGATAATAAGAAAGAGAGGCAATGACAGGAGCCAAGTCTGCTCAGTCACACTAATTGATGAGACCATATAATAATGTGGGAATGTAAATGCTAGCAGGGTTATCTGATTGGAACACTTATACACTACCAGACAATCATGAGAAACAAATCTCCCATGCTCACTAATTGATAGGTGACAGGCTACAGACATCATCAGGAAGGATTAACCTTGCAGCTGGTAAGATTATTAACTTGGGGACACCAGTCTGGGAGGGTGCAGAGATTGCAGAGCTCTGCAAGTCCATGGAAGGGGTGCAAGAGGAACAAATGGGGACAAGTAGAAAAACTGTAAAAGGTTGACTACATGTAAAATAGGCTCAGTCAGTGTCCTCATCAGACTGAACCCTTTGCTCAATTAGCTTGACTTATCTTCTTATATTTTCTTTCTAAATCTTTTCTTAATTCTATCACTGTATATTTTCACTCTTTCTTGCAAGTATGTGTGCTGAAGTACTATGTGTCAGCTGCCTGAAAGATCTGTGCATGTGAGTGAAGGTTGGTGTCAAGTCATACCTTCAATGCAACAGGGATGATGGGCAGATTGAGAAGGGGTCTTGTGCCTGGTACTGAAGGGATGCACAAATACGTGTGTACCTAGAAAGTGATATACATGTGTGTGCTTGTACTAGTGGACTCCTGTATCTACCATCAAGAGGAGTGCAGTCAGACATGGTTGTCTGTGTTTGTGTTTTACATGAGTCATGTATCAAGTGCTGTTGAAGGCTCTGCTGTGGCTGGGGCAGCTTGTATGATTGGTTGTCTCTATGTTCTGTCTCTGTGTTTCTCTGGGATATTTTCTCAGTTTTGCTACTGTTTGAAACAAAAAGGGGAAAGTAACAACAGCTTCCTCCATCAGAGATCCTGGGAACTGGGCTGGGCCTCAACAGCTGTGCAGAGTGATCCTGGGCTGGAGGAGGTGGTCACACTATTTGCTCTTTGCCTCACCTAGCAATTACTAACCAGTAGGGAAAATACTAGCTTGTTTAGACAATGTACATAAAACATTTTGGTTCATGATACATATGCAATCTGAACATAGAAGAGCAAAAAAAAAAAAAAAATTGTTATAGAATTAATTTTATTACATTTTTCACTCACTGTTTGGCAGTAGCACTTAGAGCAATGGACTGTGCTATAAAGTCTGGTTTAGATTTCTATATTTGGAATTATTCTTGTCTCTTAAGGCTTCTTTTTATATTACAGAATATACCACTTTCCTCTTAAAAATAATTGAGGGCATTTGAATGATTCCTGACTTATTATTTTTCTTTATAATTTTAGACTCCTTAGGAACTTATCCAAATATTAGAATACTACTGCATTTTTTGGAAGAGTTGTTCCTTCATAAGAAGAATGTTTATTTGTTTGTATATTATGTAGACACACACTAATAGTGCTACTAATGTTGTCCCAACATGTAGGGACAAAAATCTGTTAAAATTGATTAATACTTGATATTATCATTGTTATTGGGATATTTTAACATGTCATTTTAGTGGGCTAAACAAATCTCTACTGAAGGCAGTAAAATACAGAGAGAGCTGTGATTCATTCTAACATACAATGTTATAAGCCATTGCACTGACTCTGTTTTCAGATGAATCCATCAATTATATTCAGGCAGCCATCCTGCTAAAAACCTGCAAAATAAAAGAACAAAGTCTGAAGAAAAAATGTGTCCCAATATTAGGTTAGACCCAAGAGAGAAGAGATTAGTGAGAAAGCAGAGCTAAGAAAAGCAGAAACAGTAAGCTGGCCCCAAAAGGACAGATTCACCCTTCTACATCTAGTTCCTCAACATCAGTTCCTCTTCTTGTCCCAGCATTGATGCCCATCTACACATACAGAAAACTGATTCAGAGGAACAAAACAAGTGAAAAATAATTCTGCTGTTTTGTTGGCAGTTCTCAGATGAACTGTCTCACTTGAAAATACAGTGAGTGCCTTAGCTTGTGGATTACCATCAGATGAGGAGGAGGGGAGACTTCTCCTTTAAATGACAGTTAGCTATAGCCCTTAGAATTTTCCAATAATGATCCACTTTCAGATTCGGTAGATACATGGAAAAAAAATATATATATATTTTGCCTCCAATATTAATCTTTGTAAGGAGTACACAAGTAAAGAAGGCCTCTTTCAGTGCTGTCAGAAACTCCTGATAACAAGAACTTGTGATAACTCATTTATCAGGGTCATATGAATCAGAGCTGACAGAGTGTTGCATCTGTAGATCTACTGTATGGCTGAGAAAAAATAGTAAGTCCTCTTCCTTGCTTGGTATGGCCATGCTCTGCTTCTCTGTTGTGGTTAGTGGAAGTATCACAGTATCTCCTTGCCTGCTGGAGCACTGGAAATTGGTGTATAATCTTAGGCAAAGTAAAGTCAGAAGAGAAGTTCAAGGGGAGGAAATTAAGGAGGAGAGTAAAATCTGTGAGTGACCCTGTTGAGAGCATTTAAGTTAAAAAACAACAACAACAAAAAAAAAAAAACCTCACACACACAATAAAAAAACACAAAAACAAACAAACAAACAAACTCCTCTATTGCATGTGCTGACTTCAGGCAATACACTGTTAGTTTAAACCAAGTTCTGCAAAATTAACTGATTTATTTTGAATATCTTATATCTTATTGTTTTACACATAGAAACACCTGTTGCTATGAGAAAAAAAAAATAATAACAAAAAAAATCACTAATTCATGCCTGCCTACTAAGGGAGATTGCAGAGTAGTAAAATTCTCCACCAGAACTTAAAATTCTTGAAGTGAAAGAGACTTTTAAAGCAAGTTTGCAGATCTCTATGTCCACAAAGGTTGCAAGTAGAAAATGTTTCCTGTAAAACATTTATAGGAAAGTCTGCATTTGTTGGAAGCTGAGGAGCCAAGAAAACAGTTTTGAGGTGACGTTTGCTGCTGTGTGACAAAGCCTGGATCCTAGCCCTTTAATAAGACCCTTGTCACCAAACATAGCTGGTCTTTTCCTCAGTGTTGCATAGGAGGCAGGGCTTAAAGGTAAATGTGTGCCAAAGC
>JAPSGF010000256.1:49320-67098 GCA_035772895.1 Perdix hodgsoniae | reverse complement strand
AAGAAAAGAAAAGAAAAGAAAAGAAAAGAAAAGAAAAGAAAAGAAAAGAAAAGAAAAGAAAAGAAAAGAAAAGAAAAGAAAAGAAAAGAAAAGAAAAGAAAAGAAAAGAAAAGAAAAGAAAAGAAAAGAAAAGAAAAGAAAAGAAAAGAAAAGAAAAGAAAAGAAAAGAAAAGAAAGTCAATTTTGTAGACGGGGACATAGACAGAGAACTGTAGAATAGGCAGAGAATTAGTGATCAGACTTTGTCAAGCATGGAAAAATCTCTCAGGCCATCTCAAGGACTGTGGGCAGCCAACATCTGTTACTCTGTCGCTGAGATTCCAAATACTGTATGAAAAAGAGCTGGAGGCAGAAGGTCAAGCTAAATCTGAACTCAAAGTCAGGGAACAATACACACAAGTACTTACTACAGTGTGACAATCAATTCTAGAAGAAACCCAAGCAAACGAAAAATGCAAGTTGCTCCTCATAGAGATGCACAGGAACACATTGTTTTCCAAAATTTTAAAGGGAGCAACAGCAGTGTAAACAAACAGAAAGCAGAATTCCTTGCACAGGTGAATTTTCCTTAATTTTGGAGATTTATCCTGGAGATGAAACAGAAGAGGAAGAGAATACCAAGATAAAAATAATCTTGGCATTTTAAATTGAATAGTCACTGTTGGAAATATCATTATCCCCAAAATAAAAGCTACTAATAGGGAAAGTAAATAGATGTTTTCAGAGAATATAGTACGGAATGGTTGCTGACAAGTACCCGAATGCACCCAGGTTGTATAGCAGCTCTCTCTGGTGTCAGAGTTTCAGGAGGAGGTGGAAAGGCTGAGGAGCATCAGGGAGAAGGAAATCTCAGTAATCACACTTTACCAATCCTGACACAAACTCATCAGCCACCCACAACACAAGAAACATGAGTTTTCTTACCCTCTCCCCAACAGAAAACAAAAACAAAAACAAAACAAAACAAAAAAAAGTTCATCTAAGAGACGGAGGAGAATGGAAGCATACTTCTGCTTAGGTTGAAAGACAAATCCCCCTCCCTGCCTACCTCACTTTCCCAGGTGCCCTTACACAAGATTCTGGAACTTGAAGGACAGGGAAATAAAGATGTGGACAAAGGTCCATCCAAGTTGTAGATGTTTGTTGTGTCACAACAACCTTCATCAAGAGAAAAAGAAGAGTTATTTTCCCTGTGAGGGCAACTGAGGGCCTTATATGGTACTCAGAGCCAACCCACAGAGAATCTGTTGTCTTCCAGGGGATTGGATAAGAAACATCAGAAGAAAACTCACTCAACTGATACAGACCTCAGATTATTACTCTTTTTTTTTTTTTTTTTTTTTTTTCCACAGGCAGTGGTAAGGTTGTCATGGTTTACAAAGGTAGCTAAGAGAAATCTAAGAGTGGCCAAAAGGTCATTGGAGAAATTGGTTAATTGGTAATGAGTGTACAGATAGCTTTTTCCTCTATCCTTCCAGTAGCAGAGATCAATACTGAATGTAGCAGGCAGACTCAGCAGGTCAGTAGTGGCTCCAAGGCTGGTGCCACCAACAGAAATGTTGATTTCTTGGTTGTATGAAGGTCTACATGACACTGGGCCTGCTGGCACTTGTTTGGGATGTGCTTTCTCAGATGGTGAAAATAAATTTTGTGCCGAAGTTAGCAGGGTTTATTGATAGGGCTTTAAACTAGATTTGAAGGGAGAAAGGGATAAAACCAGACCTGCCAATGATAGCAATGAGATGGTATACCACAGTCAGAGGGACTGTGTGCTGCTGAGATCCTTCAGTCTGCTCTATGAGGTGCTGAGTATGATGGAGCACATCTGAAATGCTTCTACACAAATGTATGCAGCATGAGGTACAAACAAGAAGAGCTAGAAGCCTTGCCTCAATGCCAGAGCTACAATATCATTACCATAAGAAAAAGTTGATGGAAAGAGTCCTATCACTGGTACACTGTAATGTTACAGGCTTTTCAGCAGAGACAAGCAGGGCAGGGGTGGTGGCACTGTATGTAATAGAGGGATTGGACTGTATGGAGCAGTCATTTGGCAACAACAAAGTTGATAGCCTCTTGGTAAGGGTTAAGAGATGTGCAAATAAAGGGGATATTGTTGAGGAAGTTGATTATATACCACCCAGCCAGGATGAAGACACTGATGAATTATTCTTTGAAGAACTAAGAGAGACCTCTAGATCAATTCCCTCATCCTTATGAGGGACTTCAATCTGCTGGATATTAACTATGCAGCTGATACAAACAGATCCAGGAGATTCCTAAAACAGCTTGAAGATATTTTTCTGCTACAGGTACTAAGGAACATGAAGAAGAAAGGTGCCCGCCTAGATATGTTCCTTACAAACAGATGTCTCATGAGCAAAGTGGCAATAGGTGGCCATCTTGGCCATAACGACCATGAAGTAGTTGAATTTAACATCTTTGGTGAAAAACTGCAACCAAAACTTTAACTAGGGCGTGAGCAGATTTCAGGCTGCTCAGGGAACTTGTTGATAAGATTCCTGGGAAACTCCTTATGAAGGCATTGTGGTCCTTCAGTGCTGGTCACTTTTTATGTACCACCTCCTAAGGGCACAGGAACAGGCAATTCTAAATTATCAGAAGTCAAGCAGATGGGGCAGAAGGACAGCTTAATACATTAATTACATTAAATACATTAAAATAAAAAAGAGGATCAGGAATCACATTTGTTTGTTACTTGATGAGAGTGGTCGTCTTACAAACAGAGACATAGACAAATGCCTTTTTTGCATCTGTTGATGATAGGCTCTGTCACCCCAGGTGCCCTGAATTGGAGGACTATGATTGTGGTGATGATTAACTCCAAGCCAACCTCAAGCCTGTGTGGTATTTGCTGTTCCATTTGGGTGCATCTAAGTCTAGATAGCCTGATTCAGTTCATGCCATGATACTCAGAGAGCAGGCCGATGTCACTATGAGACCTGTCTCAGTTATTTTTCAACAATCTGGAAAGGTCTGAGTTGACTGGAAGCTGGCAAAAAAATGTTCCAAGTTTGAGAAAGGGCAAGAAAGAAGACTCTGGTAATCACAGCCCCGTCAGTCTCACTTCTTGCCTGGTAAAATTACGAAGAAAATTATTCTGGGAGTTATTGAAAACACTTGAAGGACAATGTGGTTATTGCTCACAGTCGGCATGGGTTCATAAGGGGAAGATCCTGTTTAGCATGCTTAAATTCCTTCTGTGATAAGGTCACCTGTCTAGTTTACCAAGGGAAGCCAGTTGGTGTTATATTTTTGGATTTTAGTGAAGCTTTCAATACTACTTGCCACAGTATCTTTCTGGACTAATTGTCCAGCATACTGCTAGACAAAAACATAATGTGATGGGTGAGAAACTGGCTGACAAGTTGGGTCCAAAATGTTATAGTAAATGGGGTTACATTAGCCTGGTGGCAGGACACCAGCAGGGCACTCCACAACTCCATTTCAGGGTCAGTTCTCATTAATATTTTCAGAATTTATTTGAAGTATGTCATCCTCCTCTATACTACATTGGTGTGGTCTCACCTGAAGTACTATGTGCAGTTTTGGGCATCTCAGTACAAAACAGACATAAAACTGTTAAAAAGTGTCTGAAGGACAGTGACAAAGATGGTAAAGGGTCTAGAGAGGACAGTGAATGAGGAGTGTCTAAAGCCCCCTGTTTCGTTCTGTTCAGAGAAGAGGAGACCTCATCACAGCTTGCTGTTCTTCATGAGAGGAGCAGAGGGGCAGGCACTGACCTCTGCTCTCTGGTGACCAGAGATGGAAAATGAGTGAAAGGCATAAAGTTGTGACAAGGGAAGGTCAGACTGGATATCAGGAAATTTTTTTTCCAGGGGGTGGTTGGGCCTTGGAACAGGATCCTCAGGGCAGTGGTCATGTCACTGAGCTATTGGAGTTCAAGAAGAACTTGGACAATGCACTCAGTCATGTTATCTGACTTTTAGCTCCAGTGTGAAGCCAAGATTTGGAGATAAATAAATAATTAATTGTTTCAGAGAAATAAGATATTTTTTAAAAAGCTTAGGATGTCTTCAACATGATGCAACCTGTAGAGAGAGAAAGTACAAAAATAGTTGAAGTAGATTTCAAAAGAATACATCTCTTTCAGATAGAATAGAGATGAGAGGCTAATTTTCCAACCCTCCTCTGATTTCTGGAAGAGTAGAAAATTTATTGAGTGGTGAACTGTTAGAGAAAGATCATGATGAACACAGCTGCCAAAACAGCCATCTGAGGTTATTACTATTTTAAAATCTCCTCTATGTATAAAGAACACTTCTTTAAAAAAATTGAGTAATTAGAGAAATAATTTTTGAAAGCACTAGTTCTAAGATTCCATGATAGCAAATAAATATACAGTAGACCTGTCAAGAGAAGAATTAATGATATTTGATTTCCTATCATTTTCTGTTTTCTGTTTCATTTAGAAATTCTCCAAAGATAAAAATAAGAGATGTGATTTAATACGTTTGTTGGAAATTTTGTGATATTTTTCATTTATAGGGATTCTCTAACACCTACTAGTGGATAAATAAATGTCTAAAGAGTTGTCTCAAAAAAAAAACCAACAAAAAAAATCAAGGATGGAGTATATACTTTCTGAGCTTTAAATAAACAAAAACTAAAACAAAAACAAAAACAAAAACAATAGGAAAAAAAAAACCCAACAAGGAAAATACAGGAATAGTGAAAATGGGAACAAAACATTTGTCTAATTAAAGAGTGATACTGGCAGGCCAGTATCTCTTTCGGTGTATTTAGCACATATTTGTCCCATATGCCTTATTACCATTGTTAGAAATTGATATATATTCCGTCTTCTTCTTAAAATATTATTTTTAAATACACAAACTTTATCTGACATATGAATGTATACCTAGGAAAGTATTTATTGTAGTAGATAAATCCTTGATGATATGGTGCAGCCTAGCAAATTATGGAACTAAATGCTGTACATTTTGTAAAAGTTCAATAATGGTACATGATCTCAGAAGAAACATGAAAATTCACAGAATAATGCTTCTCTGTGAAGAGTACAGATGATGATAAAGCATACGAACCATACAATAGGTACATTTTGAGCTCTATCCAGTAAACCCAAGCCTGGCAATGATTAATGAAGTTATGAACCAAGGTAAGACCGTGAGGAAAATTAAAGTTGTTAGCACTGTGTAGCCAGTACAGAAATTGTTACCAATTCAGGACTAAGACTTGGCTGCTGGAGGGAATTTATTTTCAAGAACCAGTGGTATCCTTTGCTTATAGAAGCACTTCAGTGTTGAGGACAGTTAAAAATGGACTTGTAGAGGGATACAAATGGGAAAATTTGATATTGTATTCCATCAATTAAACAAATTTAATTGGTCAGGTCTTTACTGCAGAAGATAACAAATTACCAAGGTTTCCACTTCAGCACTAAATGAGTTAAAATTGCCATCTTATTGATGACCCTAACACAGGGTAACTTTTTTCCAGTATCTCAGTTAGTACCTCTTCATGATAATAAGCTGTGTAATATTGGCTTGCCAGCTCACTCAGAGATAAGTCGGTATTGCATTGCATTGTTTTCAGTTTTTGAATGTGATCTAAATAAATCTGGCAGAAAACTGAGAACTGGGGAGAAAAAATATCCTTCTGCAGCATTATAATACTGATATGGGAGTATTATATATTATATATATGTATATGTATAATCATGTCTTCATTTTCAGGATATTTAAATTAGTGGTTTTATCTTGTAATTAGAATTCAAACATATGGACTTCAGAGCCATATATTTCCATATATTTGTGAACCAGCTACGTGTGCACCTGTAGATGATGTCTACATTATGGGAAAGACTTTTCAAGAAATACATAGCTGAATGCGCATGAATGTTTGCTTGGCAAATGGGAATTCAAAATTCAGATAGTCACCTATATACTTAAATATGATTTTTCTTTGTGAGAAGACTTAGTTTTAATTAACAAACATTACACTTGCTAGAGGAATTAGAAAAATTGCTAATCTTCTACCTTGCTGTATGTCCCAAAGGAACTGAATATCTCTAGGATCCCACTGTATTACAATTTTAAATTAATTTACTCTCCTGGATCACTCTGTTTTTATTTCTTTTAGCAATAAACAAGCAAACAAACAAACAAACAAATAAAATAAAATAATCTGGTTTCTAACTATTTATTTAATTCAGATTTCATGACATTTTTCACCAGCTAAGTTTATTTTCCTTGTGTTTTACATAATTTCATCTCAGTTGCATCATTCTTGCTTGAATTCCAGCAACTGTCATTGAATATACTGCAAAACTGGAACACAGATGAAAGGAGGGGCAAGTCCGTGGTCTATTGAACTTTACTAGAGTACTGCCACAAATGTTTAAAAAGCAATAAGATATTAATTTCAGTGGGGAGTGGGAGACTGAACAAATTCCCACTGCATTCCTTATGTATATCAGCTTGCAACCCTTGTAAGATGTGTTTCACAGAGATTGAAAAGCACTTTGAGAAATTCAGATAAAAGGTGTTACAAAATGAAAAGTGATAATGCTAACAGTTTATGTATTGCAAATCCCTCAAGAACAGCTACAAAATCCACAAGCCGGATCTTGCATTAGAATCTCCGATCAGAGATGAATACTCTATCTTTGAATTAGTGGATTAAATAAACAAAAGACAAACATATCTTTGAATTAGTGGATTAAATAAACAAAAGACAAACATATATTTTTCGAGCATTTGAGCTTTCTTTACATTATCATGCATTATGCATAATAGCATGCATACGTTCTTGACACTCTAAGTTATTCATAATTAATTAATAATAAAATAAAACATCACATCTTTAGTATTAAGATACTAAAGTGGTTTATGTACTGGAATAAGACAGCATGTTATGTTCCAATTTTAGGTACTTGAAACTGAAGATTAAGCTTCTTGAAGTCTGGAATTACATACACGAATTAGACTTCATGCAATACTCATTGTTACCGAAACACTAAGACTTACCCCTATCTGCTCATGCATGTGAAGTCTCGTGTTTAATCTCTATGGTAAAAATACACTAAGATTGTTATTTACAATTTTTTTAATTTCTACAGTGCCCCTTAGACCTCTACTTTAAGTCAATTCTCTGTGTTATAAATGTAAGAGATTATGACTTTAATACTCTTCTCTGCAGAGTAGATTTATGCTTTTGTCTTGCAAATATTACAGAAAGTTACATAAAAATGTAAGACACAAGGTTTTTACAGATACAGTCAGGATATAACAGTGATAAGCTAATCACAGAATGAAGATGAGACCCCAGTTATGACAAATGGCTTTCAAAAATCCTTTCTATATGGAACTTTGTTAACTTTTTTTTTTTTTTTTTGAGTACTCCAGTGCACTTTAAAATGGAACGTTTTACTGCTCTTACAAACATTTAAATTGTGCTTGCCATTTCACTTTAATATTTTTCCTTTAGTAATTTAAATATCATTTATCAGAAACAAACATCCAGAGCAGAAGGAAACTGTGGCATACTTGTATGGTGTTGAAAGTTACACAGATAAACGTTGTCTGTTGTAATAATACAAGGGACATAATTTCAGCTGTTCTGTTCTTTTATATTATATTATATTTAGCTATTAAATAAAATTGAACAATTCAGTTTATTGTAGATTAATATAGCATCCATGAACATTCCTAGAAATATTCTCAACATTTAAGTACAGATTGTAGGTCAGAGCACACTGCCAATACTTATGCAAGAGCAAGAAGTTGAGTATGCTGTCTATTAAAAGCAAAGAGATCAAATGGAATGCTGTTGAATGATAATGGTAGATTTTAACAAATTACAAGGCTGAAAAAGATACTCATTATTTTTATTACTACATCTAAATTTATTTTTAATGGTCTTATTACCAAGATGTTTGAAGAAAAAAATAATTACAGCAATATGTACGTGCTTAAGGTGTACTGCTCATTTATAGTGACATTTCCATGTAATCTTTCTGAAAACTTCTAGATATATAAAACCACTACAGTTGAAGTGATTAGTCTTTCCATTCTGCCACCTGCTCAAGGAAAGTGTCAGCTAGTGAGAAAATGTTTTCTCTTTTCCTATTGTGACAGATAATGCTATTGTGTAACATTCTCAGAACATACATTACTGCAAACCTTCATAAAGAGCAATATCAAAGATAAGTGAATACCTAACAGAGGGAAGAGAATAGAACAACATACTTGCTTCTACATGAGCTGGAATCAAACTGTCCATAAAAAGGGAAATGAAAGAAGTTTCCAGGTTCTCAGTGAAAATAGTTCTAAAAAAGACAAAATGGTTACAGAGGGAGAGTATACCGAATTTACTTCTGTTCTAAGAGAGAAGTATTTATAGAAGTATTTTGTGATGTTACTAAAGATATCAAGATAATGATTATAGAATGCCATATTCACTGTTATGTCCAAGGAGTATGTTTAAATAAATATTTGATTATGGTTTTGTCAACTTTTTCAATTCATTTGATAGATACATTGATTTTCACTGACTGCAGAGATCAAGAAATATTGTTCTTCCTTTATTTGTGTTTCAGCAATCTTTTAATTACTGGGGGAAAAAAAAAAAAAAACATCACTAAAGACAGGTATTGGATGGGAATTCTCTCATGTTTCATCTTGACATAGGCTACATGTGCACAAGTAAATGCATCCAGCTCCAGGTTTTCTCCTTGTTTACAGAGTATCAAGACATTTTCTATATACATTGCACAAGATTATTCCTTCTAAAGAAGAGAACCACATCCATGAATCATGTCATTTGACTCACTGTGTATCTCATACAGTGAATAGTTTACTCATACTTGCATCTCTTCAAAATGATCTTTTCTTGACCAATAGTTCAGGCTTCAACTTTTTGAGAAAAAATTATGCACCTAAGTCCAGTGATGCTGTGTCATTTACAGCAGCACTACAGGCACTACCCTATAAGGTAATCCACTTTACCACATCAGACAGGGCTCAGATGAACAGGTGGGTTAAATTTTTGATTGTGGAGGGATATCATCTCCAGATTTATTGCACTTCGTGCAAATGGAATGATTTAAATAGCTAGTGCTTTTCTTAGCTATCAAATAAATCATCATCTGACACTACTAAGCAAGAAATACATATCCCATTTACACAGGGTCATCTACTACAGAGTAACAGTTACATAATATGCATTGTTAAGTGCCAGATTCCTTTTACAATATTTGCTAGCTTCTTATCACTAGACTGTGTACTTATACAATGAAATCAGCATGAATTAATGACTGCATGGACCAGAGTAAACAGACCTAATGCTGAAAGATTCAGACTTTTGTCTGTGAATTTTTTGTTCTGCTTGGATACAGGTAAAGTTGGAAATAAGGAATTAATTCAGAAAAAAAAATCAAAAAACTTGCTGAATTGCAAAATAAATCTTTGCATCATACACATTTCCATGTTAGATGCCCTTCTGTAGGCTACCCCTCTGCTGCCATCTGTTGCACAGCAACAAAATGGAACAGAACATTGGTGGGAAGGTTCAACCTCTACTGCCATACTATTAACATCTGACTCTGATTTTCTGGGCCAACATAATTAAATAGGAGGTATTACATTTGAAGTAGACCTCATATTACAATTTTTTAATATACAGCATATAAGGGAACAGCAAATTATAGCTTTTTACCTTGAGGACCAATATTGTTCTATACATGTGACTATTACCTCATTAATTTCTGTCAATTACTTTGAAATAACTGAGGGTATATAACCCTATTTCCCAGATGACTAAATTTTATATCGCTGGAGAAATACACTAGTCAGTGCCTTAGCTGTTTTTTTTGTTGTTGTTGTTTGTTTGTTTGTTTGTTTTTTAAGGTTCTGTGTGAAGGACCTTCTAAAACAAGCAGTATTTGTATCTGTGTGTATGTTGTTGCAGGCTTTATTTTTGTTGTTTGCTATGTGCATGTGTGTGTTTTAATTTGCTTGTTTTTTTGTTGTTTGTTTTGTTTTTTTTTTCCTGTGTGCATGTTTTTTGTCTTGTTTTGTTTTTGGTTTTGCTTTTTTTTTTTTTTTGGGGGGGGGGGGGCATGTGCAGAGGGGTAGCTATTATTTCCTCTTGTGGTTACACATTAGTATTGTGGCTACAATTATAATTATACAGAGCTATTGTAGAACTGTATCTCCAGGTATTTATGAAGTTACAGTATAATTTCCATTTATAAACAAAATGAAATTTAATCTGTAGATACTGAACATTTGTGTTAGTCACTCAGTCTGGAATAAATCCAAGCTTACTTAAGTGAAACAGAGCAGTATAGTACATATAATATGCAATAACTGTAGAACATGTGTTGATTTTGAAGGTCAGGAAATTGACATAGATGAAAGTGTGTCAGCAGAATCATTTAAGATCATTTAAAAATGTATAATGTCTATGCAAGCATGTCATAGGAAGAATTACCATGTGTAGAAGGAAATGAGACTTTGGACAGAAAGATATTATCAATATGCAAATGTGAAATGTCTTGCTACTCTAAAAACAGTAAACATATTTACTCAAAAGAACTGTAATTTAAATTTGAAATTAGTAAAGCTTCTCCTAAAAACTTCCTTATTTCTTCCTTATAGACTAGAAAAATTGTTCATAAACAATTCATGTTTGTCATAAGATCAATCCCAAAATACCACTAACATCAAATTCTCATGACCTACCTGCTTCATAGCCAGTGATTGAATAAATTACATTTCCTAACTGCAACACTCACTTTTGCACTTCACTTTTCAGGGAACATTTCTTTATTTTCTGTTTTCCTCTTTCTACCTGTTTATTTGCCTTGAAATTCCAGTCCCATATCATCTGTAGTTGAACTTCATTTTTTACTTCTTACTTCATTCTTTCTAGAAATTGCAGGCATAAGTAGCATTCAAGCTCTGTTGGTTGTCCAAAATTATTCTGAGGATTCTGTGCAGGTGATATTTATTTCTATTTCAGTCAAGACAGTTTGCAATTAAAAAAAAAAAAAAAAAAGCCTGTAAAAGTGATATATTTATGTACTATTGAGAAGTATAACTGTAACATAGAGAACATACGTAAATGATTTTGTATATATGTACATATATTTCTATATCCATAAGAAATGCACACATCATAGGATTATAGAATGGCTTAATTTGGAAGGGATTTTAGAGAACATCTAGTTCCAGTGCTTCCTTCAGCCATTAACAGCCTTCCTTCAGCCATTAAATTCATCCACTTACTACATCAGGGTACCCAGGTCCTCATTCATCCTGGCTGTGAATATTTCCAACTATTTGCATTTAGATTTTTCTGTCTCACAGTTGAGTATTTAATATTGAAACATATTAAACTTCCATCTTTGAAAAAAAAAACAGGCCTTCTTTTTCAACTGATTATTACAGCTAACGTATAATTTAGTTCTTGGAAGTAGCTTGATACCTTATTTTATCTACACACAGTTGATTACAGAATTAGGTTTCCTGTAGAGTTATACAAATTAAGTGCATACATAGCTTATTTTACTCTCAGAACCAATATATTTAACATATATATATATATAATCTATAACAGGTCAAACCTCTTCCTGAAAACATTCATTATCTTAAGTTCCTTCCTGCACTTATTTCATCACTATTCTTAATACTATTAATACTTAATACTATTTTCATTCTGATATCAAGTATAAGATGAAAATTATTTTGTTTTACACAGTCCTTCCCATTTTCCATAGGGGAAGAAAAATAAATACAAAATCTTAGGCAATTTTAATTAAAAGATCTTTAAAAGTATAATACTTTATTGTAACAATTAATGTGATCATTTAGTTGAGGTATCTTTTTTATTTTATTTTATTTTTTTATGGTAAGTATCCACACTTCGCTCTGTCCTTGATTGGAGATTGGAAGAATACTAACCAACAGTTCTGAACTGGTGAATGAAAGTTACTGGACATTTTCTTTTTTTGTCTCTCTCACGATTCCAGTGATACCTGGAGATGAATTAAACTCAAGAAATAAGAAAACCTATTAAATATGCACCTGTGCCCTTATGTACAAGCCTTCCGCCAAGTTAGATGCTTTTCCCATACATCAATTAAATATATATATATATAGGATGAGAACTGCCTTTTGAGTGGGAGGACAGAAAGGAACTGTAAAATCTAACTGTTTTTTTAAAGGCTGCTTTTCAACAAGCAATCTTCTATTTGTGAAAATCTGAAAAGAAATTGGTGCCTATCTCAAAATGAAATTGCACTAAGCTTTCACAATTCTTCGTGGGTTGTTCAGAGCATGCAGTAGAGGAGCATGAAATTCCAGTAGAATACTTTGTTATACTTGTTCTCCTTTTGGAGGAACAAAAAAAAACTAGAACGATTGAGAATCAAGGTAACTTAATTTTTCTTTTTTTGTTTGTTTGTTTGTTTTTTTGTTTCTGAATTCTAAAAATATGTATTGCCTCTTCAGTGATAATTTTTTTTTTCTGCCCTGTAAAATACCTTCCTTTCCAGTTCATTCTTGAGATTGGTCAGCTACTCAGAAGGAATTAGAGTGTTTCATATAAAATTTTTCCTTAAGCTCTGGTTGACTTAAGCTTTCATTAGGAGGTTTCCAAAAGCTAACAATATTTTATTTGTATTTAATTATGGGATATCATACATACCCTCCAAAAGACCCTCCAAATTAAATATTTCAAGATGAAAAAATTCTGTTTACTCAGAATTTATTAGCTAACTTAAATGTTTGATGTTATAATTGAGTGAGTTTTTATAATTACTAAGAACCCACAGATGATGAGCCTTCTTGTCTTCCAATGAAGTCAGTACTTTGATCCTGAACTCTTGTTTACACAACAGTGAAGAAAATCACATGTAAGTTAATGAAAATTCTAATTGTCTTCAATGAATTTTGTATGAGGGCACAGAGAGAAGTAAGTACAATTGTATCATGTCTACTGTCCTATGAGTAATTTTAAAAAAGTAATAATTTTCTTATTTACATTCTGGACAAGATCAACCAAAGTATAAATTTTACATGGAGAGTTACATGTCAAAGTAGAATTTCAGACAGATATCACAATATGAAGACAAATTAAAACAAAAACAAAGCAAACAAACAAAAGAGAACAAAACAAACAACAAAACAACAACAAAAAACACAACAGAAAATGAAAGAGGAAGTTAAAATTAATGAGGTAATACTTGTTCCAATGCCTTTTTTTAACTTTTAATCTAGAAGGAAGCATAAGATAAAAGCCATCCGGGTTCACGTGAGAGTGGGACATGGAAGCTCATTCCTGGCTATAGTCCAGCGTAGAGATGCATTTACACTCACATGCAATGCACTACTTGCTTAAACAATTTTATTTTACTTTAATTTTTTTTTTTTTTTTTTTTTTTTTTTGGGAGGAGGGAGAGAGAGAGAGATTCCTAAGAGCAATTTATTTTCTTGGTGAAATTCTAGTCCATCATTTCCAATCATAAGAAGATATTTTACTTTATATCTTGAAGTTTTTTATGAGAAGCTTTGTTCCTCCACATGGATAAGTATTTCATGAATGTCATTCTTTATTGGTTTAAAGGTTATTATCAGTCCTAGTTATTTTGCTCATAGCTCGTCTGGTGTCAAGCAACTTTCTAGCCCTTCAGTGATCTTGAAAAACTTACAAAGTTACGGTACTTTTTTCTGAGTTCATAGGCTTTGAAGCATAACAGTCTTCCATCAAAAACTTGTAACTTAGCCTCTAGGAACTGTGAATCAAACATATTCATGTTTAAAACAAGTTTAATGCAGAAATGCAATTCTTAAATAAACATGAACTAATTTAAACCAAGTTCAAGGCATTAACCTTGCCATTTATTGAGCTACTTTGACTAGATAAATGCTGACTTTATTTTTTGTTGCCTGTCAGTAAAAAAGTATCCCCTCAACATACAATAAATTAAAGAAAAGAAGTACTGTTCTGTTAATCAGAAACAACAAAGACTTCTGTCTCTGAATTCAAATTACTGAGCAGTTTCTGTGTTGTGATGCCCATTAACTCAAACAAGAACACTTTGTAAAGCCAGGTATATAACAATATAACCTTCAACTGAGATACTGGTTTACATATTTTATCTTAAATACTACCAAATATGGAGATTTCTAATCATAGATGTTATGCATCTTGGGATGGTGTCATTGATATTCCATTAAGTTGTCAGGTCAGCATTTAGCTATTGTGATATAGGTCCAAGGTGTAATCTAGAGTGATTTACAACTGTCATTTTTGTTTTAATGTATCGGAAGGAAATCCAAAGCCAAGAGCTAACAATTTAATAACTTATGAATACATAAGACTTTATTCTACATTCCTTGACATTCCTAAGTCAAGGTTCACAAGACCTGAAACATCAGAAAGGGGATTGTACCTTACAAGCTAAAAATATGAATTAAATACATTGGCTTAAAAGAAACTTACTTAACTGAATATTTATCAGGAAACAGTGATTTAAGGTTCTCTTTTATCTTCTTTCTCTCTGTAATGTTGAATGCAAAGCTCATTTGGGAAATCCAGCTGATCTACAGAAGATTGTTCAGCAACAAAAATGCTGTCACTTTCTGCCATGCTGACAGAAGTAAGTTCTAGTTAGGAAAGCAGGGGCTTTAAACAAATATCAACCCCAGCAAATGGTTAGTGCAGTTTAATTAATTTTACTTACTTCTTCTACAGTAAAGCATATCAAAAGTTCACTTTTCACATCCAGCAAACTGAGACATATGTCTCTTGCCAGCACAACTCCACAGGAAAAAAAAAAAAAAAAAAAAAAAAAAAAAAAAAGTTTTTCCTGTAGTAATTGCATGAATTTTCTGGAGGTAGGTGGGAATACAAGAAAAAGTGGTAGTTACAAAAAAGCCACTTTGTGTTAAAATTTTTTTTTGGTCCAGAAGTACTTCTGAAATGTCCAGCTTGGCAGACGTTACATGATCCCTGTTAATATAATCCCATTTTACTCCCATCTCTTCAAGAAAAGCTTTTGAGCAGTTATCATGAGGGAACTAGGAAATTGGCAAATATAAGATAAATCAGGTCTTAGTCATGCCTTTATATCAGCACTGACAATGTTTTTGACCTTCATATATTGGCAGTTCTTCTATATGAACCTTCACTCAGCAAAAGCTTTTGCTGTCAACAACTGTCAATGACATGCAAGTTCATAATGCATTTTAGGCAAGTAGGAAATTGTACTCCATTGGATTACCAACGGGAAGGAAAAGATAATTCAGTTTTTAAATAATATCAAGGCAAAAATTGGTCCTAGAGTATCTTTATGGCTTATAAACCATAAATAAATTATAAATAATCATAAATTGTAAAGCACTAAGCTAAACAGAAATAAAAAATTTCATAAAGGTACAAACAGATCAATTAATATTTCCTTTTGTTATCAATGTTTTAATAATTCTAAAACAGTCAATTTATTCATTTAGTTTTGAGGGCAATATGAGTTGAAGCATTAGAAAGATAAAATACAACTTATCCTCTCACTTTCAATTTTTTTAAAAAATATAAATAAATACGTAATTTTTCATTTCTTTACCTAGAAAAGCCTAAACTCAGAACAAATTTATTTACCACTATTGGTGGTAGCAGGACAAAAAAATAGAAAAAGAAAAATTAAAACCACAATCATTAACTTGCTTCTAAAATTGTTGCTACAAAAGTATATTTGTACTTTCCCACCAATTTTACTATCGGTATTTCTGATTTGAATTTTGTGAAGTAAAATAGAGCCTGTTTTTTTATTTACTAGGAATACAGAGATAAGGAAGGGGAACAGAGGAAGAGATGCTGATATCTTTTCTCTGGTAACCAGCAATAGGACCTCAGGAAATGGCAGGGAGCTGCATCAGGTCAGGATCAGGTTGGGTATTAAGAAAAAGTTCTTCACCACAGTGGTCAGGCATTGGAACATGCCCCCCAGCACAATGGTCATAGTACAAGGCATGCTGGAATTCAAGAAGCATTTGGAAGACATTTTGAGAGACTGGTTGGTCAATGGTCTACTGGCAGGAGATGATTATTATCCCTCTATCCCTTTCTATACTTGAAAGCCTACTGTCACCCAAGCCATTATTATATCCACATCTGCCTACAAGAAAGATAGACATACAAAAGACGTGTAAGGACAAAACTTCCATAACTTCAACCAGATCATGGTATATCAGTCACACAGGAAATAAAATCTTAAAGCAAGTACAAGAAGAGCCATTCTTACCCAGAGAGAATAAAGTTGTAAGAAAGTAAAGGTGAGAGAAGAACGTTTTAGCACCAATTTGAAGATACTCATAGGCGATGATGTAATTGACAAACAGACAACCATCAATATAATATTGGAGTGTCAGATCCTTCTAAAATGCTTCTAAAATGGCTTGGCACACCTGTTTTTTTTGGCACATGTATCTCTTGCAAAATGTTGGTCAATGCATTTAAAGGCCAGAATTTCCAAAAAATTAAGCACATTCCTCCAACAAAAGGTTAAGAGAAGGGATGTTAGAGTATGCCAGACTGAGAAGACAGTTGGAAAAGTTTTGCCTTTTTATAAAATAAAGAAATACTTCTTTGAATTCAGCTTTGGACTTCTAGTAAAATACCATATTGCAAACCAAAATTAGCTAAAGGATTAGCTTTGTGGCACTGTCACTGTGAAGTGACAGAAAAGGAAAGATCAAGGTAAAAAATATTTTCTGCTTAGGTTTCCAGTAACAGGATAAAGAGAAGCACTTTTCTTCAGAAATTCTACATGTCTTTTCCTATGTAAGAAGGACAGAGAAAAGTGTAAGCTGAGAGCATGTTATGTTCATTACATTTTATTTAAAATACATTTTCTCTTAAATTTTAATCTCTTAGAAAAGGGACCCCAAAAGCCCAGTTTTGTTCTTCAGGTTATATTTCACATTTATCACTTCCACTGAGACAACCCTCTGCCTCTTCTATCTCAGCTTACAGAATAGATATAAGTGGATGTACAACTTAAGAGTGTATACACAGTCATAATTAACATTTCCACTGTCTCAGAAAGATTTTGCTATACTAATTACATGATATTTTATTATGTATTAATTAGCAATAAAATACTTGAAATACTTAAGGCACGATCTGTTTTAAAGAAAAATTGTGAAGATAAATACTTAAGTACTATTTATAATCTGAATTAAATAGATTTGTACTCGTATATATTGCTACAGGACCAGGAAAAATGTTTCCATAGTAATTTACATAAGAATGAAGCTGTTGCCTCAAGAAACCCTTAAAAAGAACACATAAAGTATTCATATTTTTACTTAAAATAACATTAAAAATGAATGCATCTTTATTACATTGGCTTATTAATATTTTCAATTTATTCATACTGTATTATCTGTCTTATTTTTAGCTTATATTTTACTATTTAATAATTTCATACAAAACCTGAAGCTTCCCTTTCAATAATCTAAGACTTGACGTAGTTTAATATTTTTAATCAATGTGCTTCTCTGATGATCTCCAGGCAGAGGCATACATTACAATCTTTATTTTTTTTTTAACATTTCTACATATCCTTCAATAAAATATAGTAATTTTTACTTTTTTTTAGAGATAAGTTAGCATAACACAGACATACATCCAGTATAGATCAGCTTATGTATGGTATAGCTCATTCCTTTGAACTTTGGCATTTATATTAGTTAAGTAAAGCAATCTAAA